>JAPYYW010004713.1:0-12242 GCA_030522545.1 Cremastinae sp. A BG-2022a
ATTTCAAATTTTCATCGTGTCCTTAACAAATTTCGATTCCCTATACTTTTAACACGTAAAACTTCATTTATTTTCGCCATTTACAAATGGCTACAGCCATCCTCCTTAAGTTCAAATATTCAAATAATACGAAAAATCTTAAAAATGTCTGAGAAATTAAGATATAACTATGAAAAATTAAAGGTATAAAATATAGCAAAATTCGAGACTGAATACGGTTAAATTATTATGATTATAATTTTATTTAAAAATATTCCAAACATATTTTTCTATGATTTCATTATTTTTTTCTGAAATCTTAAGTTTTTCAAAATTACATTCACAGGCATTGAGACGGTTTAAATGAATTTATGTTATTCGTATACAAATGTCACTCTAAATTTCGAGTGCAAGAATGATACTTTGTTACTTATATTATCTCAAAAACTATACATAAGTGAACGTTTTTCAAGATTTTTTTTCGATTTATTGAGTAACGAAGCATATCGCTATCAATTTTTATATAAAATTATTATCTTTTTTGATTTCTTATATGTTTTAAACATTAATTTCTTTTATTTTTCACTATACTTTCTCGGGACAATTTATAATTCTTATGTATCGGAGAAAATGTAAAATTTTTTCGTTTGAATACAAAAAGAGCGTGCAAGATAAATGATTCTTGTTTCAAATAACTTTAATATGGAATTGTGAATCACTTTAAAAATTAATTAACCAATTATTCATTGAATGAGTCATCAGGGTATGAAACGTTTTATGAAATTCAATAAAAGATCTACTTTAAATTCAATATCAACTGTTGAAACAATATGGATGCTTTTTGAGTACTTTCATTATTTGCTCATGTATATTTCAACAAATAGTCACAACATGAGATTGAGCTTGAATTTATATCACTTAGAATAATTTTTGTATATATTCAAAGCGTTGATGATTAAATCTTTCCAAGGAAGATTATACAAGAAAGATTGAGACCTGGATTTAAATGAGTATACTTAAAACCTTTGTTTACTTTTTTTTCAAATTCTGCTGCTGTAATTATTTAAATAATTGAGATATCAACTTAATTCTCATTGTGCTTGCTTGCTCCATCTCGTGAAAATTTCTAAAAATCACCCTTGTTAAAGTTGTTTTGGTCAAGTGGAAAAAAATGTATCTTGAGACAAATTTAAGAATCTCATAAAATTGCAGAATGAAAAAGTAGAATAACCGCCTACAATCGGGTTTTCTCAATGTTTCAATACAAATAATAACAATACTTTTCAATACAATAATTATGCTGTTATAGGTGAAACTGGCAAAATATGACGTTTTGGTATTTCGAAGAGCTTGCAAAAATAAATACAAAGATTTTGGAAGTGACCAATTTTTCATAAAAATTTTATATACTTATCGTTTATAAATTTATAAATAATTTATAAATTTATAAATAATTTATAAATTTAATAAATGATTTAATGAACCCTGATAGGTAACTTTCAAATGTGAAATGATTTTTATCGTAACTGTTGGAATCGTATATATGCGCGCTTCCGATTGTTTCGAATTTTGACATGGTTGCGATCGCGAATTCGCGCGTATATTTATTTATACGGAACGGTTGGATCTGGTGGGGCGAGATCTCGGGTTACTTCGACTCGAAGTCGAGACTCACCCTCGATTATTTATAACCATCAGTCGTGGATACTCTCGTACGTGCATTTTAGCGCGTCTGCGCGTCTGCTCCGCGTTATTAGCGCTTAGACCGCGATAGATAAAACTTAAAGATTATTCAGTAGCCACTTTCGCCCGCTCTCCTGCCAAAAACTCCATCGAGATTCATATACAGACACTTTTATGAACCCACAAGAATAATTTACATCGCTCTCGATCGATGAAATTTAAATGAATTTTCAATGACCATTCCTTATTCGATTTTTCAATTTTCCTTTCTCACCTCATTTTTCCTCCAACTATTTTTCGTTTCATTTTTATAAATAAATATTTAAATAGCCTCTGTCTTCTCTGGACAGTGACATTTTCATTGGATAGGAAATTATATCGTATACAATTATTGTGACTCATCGTTTCTCTCATTAAATTACGTAATTTATAACTAATTGATCATAGTCAATTAATAACTCACATGGAAATTAATTGCTGGCTAATAAAAGGAACAACTGAGTGCCAGCATTTGGAACTGATTCAAGAAAAGCTCGAAACCATCACATTTTTTTCCCATTTCGTCAACAGAACTCTGGGACTAAATTATTTTGAAAAAGCCAAATTAGTTGTATGGTATGGGATAGGAAAAAACATATATTATACATAATAAAATAACTTATCATAATGTAATAAAAATTTGTATTATCGGGTTGTATGTGTTATTGGATTTTCAAAATTGAAAAAAACACAAATTGCTTTTTGTTGTGGATATTTACATTCAAGCTTCAAGAACTTTGTATTTGTTGGTAAACGTACAGTGAATTTCATATGGAAAATTGGTAGATTTTTACGATGGACTTATATTTTGTATCGATAATGTCTATTTAAAGGTAGAAAGTCTATTTAAAAGTTTGATCATACGTGTAAACAAAATGTAAAATTATCAATAAAAATTTTTTGATACAGAATTTATTCAAAATTTTCAAGAGACTTTGTTATGTAGTAATCAAGATTTTGTTGAAAATTGATACTTTCAACTCTTGTGCTTTTACGGGAGATAAAAAATGTGATGATTTTGATCAATTAATTTTTTAAAATTTCTAAATATTGAAGTTTTGTGAAATTATACACATGTTTTAATATCGCATTAAAAACGATCTCTATGTAATAAATATTTAAAAAATTGTGTTTCAAGAGATCTTCACGTGACTTTCACCGTGATGAAAAATTGATTCAGAAAAATGTACGAAGCTCGTACCAGCTGAATCGTTTTCGAGACCGTTCCCTCTGTTCACAGGATTTTCTTTTTTCTTTGCCCTTGTGCACTGTTTACGTTTTTCCAACGCTGCTTTCTCTCCTCCGTCTCGCGTGAGATTTTTCATTTTCGACGACGATATTCGCATCTTTGGCTCTCGGTGGCACGAGCACTCGCTTTGGCCCGGCACTATGCGACTTTCAGCGCTAACTTTAGCTTATACCCCGAGGAATTGGCTAACCGCGTCTCTCTTTTATTTTTCTTTTCTTTTTTCTTGTCTCTTTTTATCTCCGTCCTCGAATGTTATTCCTTATTTGAACGATAAACGCACTATATACATTTATTCTTTGTTAAACGAATAATTTTTTGATTTCTTTTCAAATATTACGGAAATATTTTAATTTAGACAAATTTTAAGATAATTTTTTTATAGATTTGTTGCATATGTTTGCACAATAATGAATTTCCGATTACGACATTTTTATTCGTAATTTGTTTTTATAAACGTTTCTTTTCTCGTTTGGAAAGACGAAAGAAACCGAGCGTGGGTGCAGCATAATGCAACGATCAGCGAAGGCGCCAAGAGGAATAATTGGATTACGAGCCTCACCATGCGATTATCATCTTTTCTCAGACACGCCGATTCCTGACGCCAGGGCTCTTTTTGTGGCCCATGGAGCATCGCAACGAAAAGAGAAACAATTAGTCTCGATGATTACTTTTCTTACTGCAGATACCTCGCAATTCTCCATAAATGGAGTCGAGACGAAATAAACATTGTTTTCGACAATAAATTAGATTTTTTTAAACAATAAAATTGTGTGAAACATTTTAAATTTAAATTATGATTTTTGTACGAATTGGCATTTGAAATATACAATTTTATTAATAATCATTTAAATTATGTTCACATGTTGTGTCCACAAAAGAAATTTCTTGGACTTCAATTCCTCGCAGATAATATTATATAATGTGGTTTTAATTAAAGTATGTATTTGTGGTGGGTGAAAAAATTGAAGAACCGATTAAAAATAAAAAAATTCAAGCGTCTGAAGAATTCAGACTCGAGATTCGGTATAGAAAATATCAAAAACCTCAATTTTTTTTCTATTTTAGTCTGAGTGCTCTCTTCTCGATCAACGTCCGGACGAGCACGTGTTCTCGAATTCGTTCACCTCGTTTCGTATTCCCCACACAACAAACAAACATCTCTTACGTCTGCAGCCATTTCGACACGTCCAAATTCAAAATTATCAACGTCTTAATTTTGAAAATATTAGTGAAACCTTTAAAGAGCCTAAAAATTACGAAAAAGTTAATAAAATTGCAGCAATTGCATTCAGCAGTTAATATAAAAATAACAAATTGCATATATGTGTTCGCATTAATGTGCTTAACTTGGATTGAAATCTAAATTTTGTGAATAGTTTGGAAGCATGACTGGATCGTCGTTGTGGAAAGTGTTCGTTGAAAGGCTTGGTTCATCGGGGTGGACGAACCGCGATCCCGAGGAATCGATAGAGGAATGAACTGGAAGAAGAAACGTCGGTGAAAGATGAACGTTCGTCCAGTATAACGAGCGTTCTGCGTGCCTATCGCGATTCCAGACGTTGAGCAAATGAAAAAAAAAAACGCTTTAAAGATACTTTAACAACTGCGTGTTGCATCAAAGTACACGCTGAAGATAAATGAAGTGAAAAAAGAATAATATATAAAAATAAAGGAAGTACTTTGTGTAATGAGTAACGATTAACAGAGTCGCAGATAAAAATATTAATATTCACTTTTTAAATTATATAATGAAAAATGACACAATTTTTTAAAAAGTTGAATAAAATATTTAATATAAAATAATAGTAACTTTGCACTTTTTAAACTGTATGAAAAAAAAACACTTGATCATGTACTTGATTGATGAGTATACAATTTCGAAGCGTTTTTTGTTTTGTTTTAATTATCCCTCGTTCTCATTAGAGCGACGATTAAAATGTTTTATTTTTTTGGGTCTTCGCTGGCGTTCTCTCTCGGACGGAGGAAGCGATTAAATTCGGAGGAAACATTTTTAACGGCAAGTGGAGAAGAAGATTCTCGGTTGAGAGGTGCGTAAATCTAGAAGAAGTAGTTACGAAGAGTCAGAGAGAGAGAGAGAAGGAGACATAGCGAGGGGCAAGTTCCATTCGACACCGGGCCATTACGAAGAAGAAGAAATGAGAGAGGACGAGCCAAAGCTCGATGATGAGTCTCGAGTGCGATGTTTTGCGGTAAAGCGAAATAAGAGGACGAGAAGGGGAATCAGGGCCGCATTCGAAAACGATCGAAAAGCGAGGGCGTGGAAATTTTTATAAATAGATATTTTACTCGACTCCCGAGTGGCGATCCGACCCTTGAGGAGAAACGTTCTATTTTCGTTTGTGCGAGAGATAAAGAGAGGGAGACAGGAAAACTGGAAGAAAAAGAGAGTCGACCGCTACGAAAAAAAAAAACAGAAGAGAGAAAAAACAATTTAAAGTAAACGAGAAAGTTTTGAAATATCAGAATATTCCTTTATTTTTTATTTTCTTCATTGAACGAAGTGGGGGCTATTTTCTTATGATCTTTCCCACCCGTCTGTGTGTGCTTTTCACAATCTCGACCGGTTTGCTACACTCGGAGCCCCTCAGTTACACGGCGATGTTCGCGGGCACAGATGCGCCAAGGGGCTCCTCTCCTCACGGTTAATTGTCTCATTATTTCGCGGACAAACAAAGGACCTGTCAATGATTCGGTTCGAGTTTTGTGATTTCAACATTTGCAGAATTTTGATATTTTTGTGTGATAAAGAGTGGAAAAATTAAATAAAGAAGAGACTAACGACTTAAAAAAATTCGCAACGAATTGAACTTTTTATAAAACTGTTTTTATTTTTCTCGTTGATATATAGTTCCAACAAAAAAGCGACATGCATGATTTTTCATCGATGTGTTTATGGAAAAAAACGTGAGAAACTATCATCGCTATCATTATGACTGAAAGTGAAAAAAATGTATTCAATCGAACAGATATTTGATCTCAATATTTTTAAATTTTTTACGCAGAGCGAATTGCTTGTACGAACAAAAATGCAATGAGTGTTGTTGACGTTAGAAATATATTTACACGAAAGTTAAATTTTACTCGTAAAAACGATTACCGCAAATGAGTGTTTTTAAATATGAAAATTCAATCAAAACATGTTTTAATAAATGATAATTGTGTTTTAAAGGAATTTCGACAAAATCATTGAAGAAAGATCATTCTGAAATGATATATAATTTATTGTACGTAAACAATGTGGAAAAAAGCTGGATTTGAAAGAAAGTGCATCGGGAATGAACGCACTGACGATAAAAATTTGGACGATGACAAATATCAATACAGAAAGTACAAATGAATATATAACAAAATTTATCGAAACGCATAGAATTGCAGAAATAAATTTGAAAAGCATGATTTTTTATATAACAAGTCAATGGTTTTCAAAATTCCAAATAATGCGGGAAAGTGGCTTTCCAAAGTGTTCATCTCTCAAGAAGTTACCGGAGGTGGAGAATTATTATTTTTAAACGAAAAAGAGAAGTGGAGGGAAGAGTAGGAATCTCGAGACAACCACGTGAGATCGCGACCGGAAGTCGCACGAGCCACCGCGCGTTGACGCGAACATAAAAAAAAAGTAAAGATACGCCACAAGACTATTTTCGTCAAATAAATCCCTTAATCCAACGATCCTAAAGTCCACGAAGAAGCAAACTTAATTAATTTTAACCAAGTGCAATAAAATTTACTGAAAACGTATTATACTATATTTTTACCAAAAAAAAATGTATATTTTCAATAAGTTATTGTATTTCATATTATTATTTTTTTTTAATTACATTTGAAATTTGATTTTTTTAAATATTGCATTCGTATAGAGTTGCTTAATTAATCGCAATATGTTTTTATAATTCTTTATTAGTCGCAAACTCTGTTCTGTGTAATTAATTTTTCAATTTTATTCATAGATTCGTTATATAAAATTAAGATTCATCATATTTTGTGGTATTACAAACTTTTGTTGAATATTTATTTTAAAAAAATCTCAGCGAGATAGATTTTAGCAGATGTTGAGAGTAGTTTTTAATAAATGAATATTTGGCGCAGTGAGCGAAATGGAAATGAAGGAGGGCGAGTGAGAAAATTGAAAAAGGCTCGGAGCGGATGTCCACGATGTTCAGTTCGCTGAGGCTGGCGACGATGCGTTCGCACAAGAATCGGGCGCGTCCAGGTAGCGTTGCAACGACCGCGAGTTCAGAATCGACGCGCAACGAGGAGTCAAACTCGCAATTTCAGCTTCAGCAACAATTTTACGGTTCTCACAAGTTTCTCGTCTTGGACGAGGCAGATTGTTGTGGCGGCCCATCGAGCGTCTCCTCCAAAGTCGCTCAAGTGAGGCTCGAACGCGAGGCTGGCAGTCTCGGCGTCACTTTGAGGTAATTTTTAAACACTCATCATTTGCTCACTTAAAAAAAAAAATTTATAAAAAATATTTGTCACAAATCTGATATATTCCAGATTTTCGATCTTTTTATGTTGCCTCTACACGCTGGGCCAACTAAGGCCAATAATAATAATTTCGAGGCCTAGTTGGCTTGGTGTAATAAGTTGGGCCAATGCTAGTCGTTCTCCCCAGATCATTTTTTAAAACTTTGATCAACAAAAACGTTGACCTAATACATGAAAACATGTCAAATAACTTTTTTATGCATCCTGGCAGATACATAATTGAACTTGATACCTTATAATTTGGAAATTGGTCTGCATTGACCTACGTTGGCCTAAGTTGGACGTTGGCCTTAGTTGGCAATTTGTTAAAGACAATTTAGTGGACACGCATTTGATTTTTTAAACATTATATAGCTAGTATTAAAATTGATTGATTATCTACTTATTGATATATTTATACTTTTGGAAGATTTGCATGAAATACTTATTTGAATAAATTTTACAGCATAGATAAGTGATTATTTTCGAGGAATTATATAAATCTATATGAAAGAAAAATATCAAAATACAATAAACTAAATATCTAGTTCAAACAAATACTTCAACAAATATTTTGTTTTCAATTTTTAATTTATATCCGTATTTTTTTGTTAAACGAAAATACATTTCATTGAATGAAATGCTAGTAATATAGGGGCAAGGGGGAGGGGGCAAAATGGGCCCCTTAAGAAAAAAATGCTAGAAACCTCAGTTTTTTTCACTCGTTTCACTTTTTTTTAGTCCCTTGTCAAATATTTGGTGTTATAATATGAGTTTTTTTACTCGTATCATATTTTTGAGTTTTTTTTTGCTATGTATTTAGTATAAAAATGCACTAACAATTAATGATAAAAATTTGAAGCAAAACGAACCTTTTAGAAACTTGAATAAAATTTTCTTGTTATTTTTCTGTTCAATACCATTTCTACTTGATAAAAAATTTTAAAGCCCATCTTGTTCGAAAAAAATATTTGTAGGTTTATAAAAATCTAGTGAGCCCATTTCACCCCCAAACACTTTGCGCATTAAAAATTTTAGAGGCTCATTTTGCACCCCGTATTTTTAGGTTTTGGAAATTTCAGGTGGCCCATTCCCCCCCCCCCCATTTCCCCTACTCTGAAACAAATAATTTCATTTTCATGAGTCAACTATCCACTCTTTTCATCACACGTGACGATTTTGTTGTGATTGGAGCCAAATTTTAGTTGATACAACTTTTTTTTCATTGCCCTGAGTAAAAAGTATGGTAGATCTTACTATTTCAAATACAACTAAACTTTTTTATTTTAGATCTAAATATATTTTATTTAGATATATAAAAATATTTATAAATATATTTTAAATATAATCTAAATATATTTTATGTAGATCCTGCTTTATAATTACATTTTATATTTTACTAGAAAATATATTATTTGATTGTATAATATATAGTTTTATAGTATATATTACTTATTATTAATAGACACGGTTGCCTTGACGCTCTGACGTTGTCGACGTCGATCTTGCTTCTTTCATTACTTGGCGTTATTATAATTTTTTTTTAAATTTGACAAATGAACATTTTCCTGGATTAATCGTTCTATATGTATAAAAATTATTAAATATTTTATGGATAAAATGGGTAAAAAATAAAATTATTAGGGGTGGAGGACTCTCGAGAGCGCTCGTCGTGACGGGGGTGAAGTCAGACGGACCCGCGGCGAGGGAGGGTCGCGTAAGACCCGGCGATCGACTCCTTGCGGTCGACGACACGGAACTCCGTGGCCTCAGCCTGGCCGATGCCCAGAGAGCGCTTAGACGCAGTTCCGACGCACCGGTCGCCTCTCTCACCATTGAGTATGACGTTGCCAACATGGAAGAGGCTAGGGCTGCTACTTCCGGTCCTCTTCTTGTACAACTGGAGCGTGGCATTTCCGGTTAGATATTTTTATTCTTCTTCGCTCGTTACATTTTTTTATATATCAAACCTAAGACTAATAATTATGGATAAATGATTATTCACCCCGGTATATAATTATAATATTAACACCGGGCCACAAAAAAAAGTTGTCTATATTTTTGACCAGGCTCCCCTATCTTTATGTATTTTGGCGCGCTGAATCCGAATTTGGGATACGTTTTGTCCGTACACCGTCAAAATTTCGAGTTAATTGCGAGAAACTAAAAGTTGCAAAAAAATTCCTGTTATTTTGATTAAAAAAAAATTTTCTGAAACTAAATCAGGTATGATTTTGATGTACTTTGATCCACACTGAATCTGAATCTCAAGCCGATTTGATCCGTACAACCTTTGAAATATAAGTAAATTGCAAAAACCCCCAAAAAATCTATGAAATTTAGGAAATTTTCTTTAACAGAGTATATAACTGCAATATTTTGCAATTTTCAAAGATTTTTTGGGAGTTTTTGCAAGTTACTTATATTTTAAAGGGTGCATGGATCACATAGGCTTGATGTGATTCGAATTCAGCTGATCAAAATACATCAAAATCATTACTTGATTTAGTTTCAAAACATTTTTTTATCATAATAGCAATTTTTTACAATTTTTAATATTTTTAGGGGTTTTTTACCATTTACTTGGATTTTAAAGGGTGTACGGATCAAAATAGGCTTGAGATTCGGATTCAAGGGTTCAAAATACATCAAAATTAAACTTGCCTTAGTTCGATAAAAAAATTTTTATCATGAAAACTGCAGTTTTTTGCCATTTTTAACGGTTTTTCGCAATTTACTCGAAATTTTGACGGTGTATGGACTAAACGGACCCCAAATTCGGATTCTGCGCGCCAAAATCCATGAAGATAGGGGTTCTGGTCAAAAGGTACAGACTACTTTTTTTGTGGCCCGGTGTAATTGTAACAATAGCCATTTTTTAATGCTTATTATTTACTTTTTCAAAAAATCGGGTTTTATAAAATATTTGTCAAACGGCAGTACGTTAACTGTACTCTTCACTTCTCTACTCTTGACATTATTTTTTCATATTTCATCTTGAATGTGGCTACTATAAAAAAATGTACTATTTTGGAATATAAATTTACTCAAAAAAACTCTTCTACAGTTTTAAAAGCCAAATTTAACTTAAAATATGGTCTTGAGTAGAGAAGTTTCTCAATAATAGAATGAATTTTCAATTAAATTCGCTCGGTTGCTTTTATTATAGTAATTTGAAGATTGATGCATTTTTATTTGTTTGATAAATTATGTAAACTTGACATAATTAACATTAGCTTACGAATATATTAATATTTGTTGTAATAATCGAAGTGTTTATCGTATTCGTCATTGTCGAATATGAATAATAAAAGTGAAAGATGAATAATATTGAAAAAAAGATGAAATAATGAAAAGGTGAAATTGGGCTGACGGTGAGAGAAACACCGAGCGGGGTTTACATCGAGAGTCTACGTCCGGCGAGCACGGCCGACCGCTGCGGCGCGTTGCAGCCGGGAGATCGTCTTCTCGCGGTGGACGACACGCCAGTCCAGGACGCGATAACCGCGGCAAAGCTGCTCCGAAATTACGGGGAGAACAATCGAATAGCAAGATTGCAAATATTGCCAAGAGCTCCGAGCGCGAGCTCGAGAACGGTCAAGAGACGGGGCCAGTCCCAGGCTCAACAGGGCGCCAATCAGACTCTGTACACGAAGGAGAGCCTGACGGTCCTCCTGAGACCGGATCACCGAGGCCTCGGACTCGCCCTTCGCCCGAGCGAGGATCGCTCAAACTACGTCGTCGATTTGCTCGAAGCTGGCGGACCAGCCGAACGCAGCGGCGTTCTCTTACCCGGTGACAAAATAATCGCCATCAATCGACGAATCCTTCAGGACCTTCAACCTGCCGAAGTTTCCGCTATTCTCGAATCCTCTCAGGTAATCGCCACTCAACTTTTTCTAATGCATATATGTATACGAGCAATTCCAAGTCAATTCAACGACGATCTGACAATGATGCTTTCGATTTTTTTTAATTTTAAGATGCTAGATGAAGTAAGGTATAAACGTCCCAATAGTTTAACATCTAAGGGTTTTGTCACTTTGTCTTTATTTCAAAAAAATATTCAAACAAAAAAATCTGTTTCTAATTCACATCTAAACTATATTGTCTGATATTTTAGCAAAACTCATTTTATGTGTTAATGTTAAATAATGCTTCTAGTATAAATATAGTCCATACGATTTTATTGAGAAAAACAATCATTCAAATATTAAAAATAAGCGAAAATTGTCCAACTATTGGGACGTTTACCTTATATCTATGCATGCCAATTTTTAGCCGAAGTTTCGTGAAATTCGTAAAATATTATAGCTTCTACAACAAATAAAATATCATAACTTGATGGGAGATCAATTTTTATTCTTTTTTTAATTTACTTTTTGAAAAAAAAAATTTTAATTGAGAAAAAAAAATTTTTAGTGTCTTTTTGACCGTTTTGAGCTAAAAAATTGCATTTTCTTTCAATGGGACCCCTTCGTTAGAAAAAATTCATAATATTCTACGTAAAAAAAAGAAAATTTTTTGAACCCCTACCCATAATGCATTCAAATAACTTCATGTCAAAAAACAAATTTTGATCTTTATGGTAGTAATTTTGATCTTTATTGAAAGAAAATCGAAATTTTTTAAATTCTATTTTTGAGCTCAAAACGGATAAAAATACACTAAAAATAGTATATTACGCACCAAGGGAGGAAAGTAAAACATTCCCGCCCGCGAATTGTTGTCACCCGAGCCGAAGGCGAGGGTGACATAATCGCGGGTGGGATTGTTCTACTATCCTCCCGTGGTGCGTATACTT
>JAPYYW010004714.1:0-10548 GCA_030522545.1 Cremastinae sp. A BG-2022a
TTTTTGATGAAACAATATTAAGGGTGTCTATCAAAAAAGTGTTTTTAGGATCAAACGATAGGAAAGGTTCCAAGCTACAAAATGCGAACAAAAAAATATGCCCTTCCCGACTTTTTAACGAAGATATTTGAGATTGAAAATTCGATTTTTAACATTGAGTAGATGCGAGAACACAATTCCGTACATTTATTTTCAAAAAGCAATTGTTTTCCACCTGGGTGACTCTTTATAAAAACTATTTTTTATATTAATTAAACATTTTTAAACCTGTAGGACAAAGAAAAACTTGAGGTTACGGGCCTTTTTTAAATTAATTATTAATGATAAATAATGATAAAACGTTACCCAGAGCTCTATATAGTAATACCCCAAGCATTGATAGGTTTTCTAACCTTAATCAAAACAACAACATTAATAAAAGTTTTAATGTTACTAAATATACTTGTTGGATCACCACGATAATTCTTCATTGCTAAAAATATGACCCTTTATTTTAGTATTCTTTAATTACAGTAAAAAACATGTTAAAAATAAAATTGTAATAAGTATTAAACTTGACTTGAAAGACATTGAAAGACTTGAAAGGTAGGAGTCGCGTAAAATCGTTTGAGACAGCATTTTTTTTTAATTTGCACAAATCTTCTTTGAGATCATGTCGAAATGTATGCCAAATTTTATGAAGCTTCACCATCTGGTAATTGAAATATTAATTGTGGAAAGTTGTCACATTTTTTGATCTCTCATAAGAGCCCATGTTAAAAGTGGCAATTTAAAAAAATAAATATCTCGATAACCACATGGTGAAACCTCTTTAAATTTTGCACACAAGTTAATATAACTTGTGTGCAAACATACGGAAACTAAATTTTTATGTACAAAGACTATAGATACATAGTTTTATGGCATCACGAAGGGAATTTTTGATATATAAAAAAATGGCCGACCAGCGAATTTTTTTCCATTTTCACCTACAATTTTCATCAATCTTCAAAAAAAAATAATAATAGAAAGGAGGCCTTTTATCAAAAAATCTCTACGTAGTGTCCACAAACATTTTGAGACCTGATTAACGCAAATTGGATAAGAGAGCATTTTCAACGAATGTATCTTTTAGTAAATAAAAAGAAAAAATACAAAAAGGTTCAGTGGCTTAAATTAGTATCTCTGGGAAAGAAGTGGGAGAAATATGGGGCGAGAAATCTGAATAGAAAATTCGAGAGTTTGGGAAAGTGTCGGGGTAAAAAGTCTCTTGACGCTCGATAGAACGTTTCTGAAATCTCGGCGAATAATTCGGGGAGACTGGCCGTGATTTTTCATCGGCATCGATCCAATATCCGGAGTGCGTGGGAGATTCGACTGTAGGGGGAAAATATAGGCTAGCGAGGAAGGTTCTCGAGACTAACAATGAACTTCAGAGTCGCGTTTGTGCGCGCTCTCGCGCAGCGAATAAAAACGAAATCTACAGCAGGAAGCGCGAGCCGCGCTGTACGAGATGTCACGACCTAAACACAATTTCAGACATTCATAAACTTCAATCTGCTGGTCCGCTACTTCTCTTTTTACTCGCCATTCACGATCCATTTGCCCGGGTCAATTTTCCAGCTATTGAAGTTGCGACGAAGCTCCAGAATTATTTAAAAAAGTAACTTATTTTGCAAAAAACTTTCTTCAAAAAATTGGACAATCGTGACAAAGGTTCGTTTTCGATTAACTGCATGTTTTTTTTTTGATTATCGTTAATTGATTTTTGTGTAAAAACTGTAATTACTGTCTCGTGATCATTTTTAATGGTCGCTTCGATTTAAAAAATTTCAAGGATGAGCAAATTTGTCGATCTTTCTGGACGAATTATTCGCACTGTTCCATTTTGTTCAAGGTGGTCGTTTCGGTACTGAATAGTTTGTAGAAAAAAATGTCTCGATGCTGTCCACTTTATATAATAAATTATTAATTGCCTAATATTCTCAATAATTTAAGAGGTTATCATATTTTTTTTCAAATTTTAGCAATTTTACTATTTTTTTTCATCAAAATTAATGAACAATAAATTTTGAGAACGTGTCTCTAACCGAGAATTAACTTTTGTCACGATTATCGAATTTTTTTCGTCACGACATAAAAAGAGAAGAAAAAAAATTGATAAAATTAATAACCGAAACATCGACCTGGACTGATGAATTGTAAATGGTACGGGTACAAAAAGAACAAGTGATTGTGGAGATTAAAGTTTATGAATTACAGGAATTGTACAATTTAAAAAAGTGGATAATCGAGATAAAAATCGATTTTGATTGTCATGCATGTTTTTTATTTCTCGTTCAATAATTTTTGTGAAAAAATAGCAATTACCGTCTCGCGATCTTTTTTCATGATCGAATTTGTAACGATCACTTGATTTAACAAAATCGAGGATAAAAAATTCGTTACTATTCTCGAACAAATTCTTCCAGAATGACGTTTCGTTTTTGTTTAAAGTGGTCATACTGGAACTGAATAG
The DNA here is from genome assembly GCA_030522545.1 of Cremastinae sp. A BG-2022a. NCBI lineage: Eukaryota > Metazoa > Arthropoda > Insecta > Hymenoptera > Ichneumonidae > Cremastinae sp. A BG-2022a. The sequence goes on from JAPYYW010004714.1 coordinate 2,498, forward strand.
TTAATTATCTTGTCGAAAGAATATCTATATTAATACAAAAATTATTAATTTTATAATGATCTTAAAAGTTTTTCAAGTAACCACATGTTTTTTCAATTTAAATTTTACATTTTTTGTTAATTATTTCAGTATAATGTGCATTGCAAGACAACACACAAACTTTCCATAAGAGACAACATGTTAACATTTTAAGAATTCAATCTGATAACTCATTTGAACCTGTTTTGTGAGTCTTTTTTTCAATTTAATACAATGTTTTATACATTCCAAAATAACATGTGTAAAATGTTGTCACTCTTTACCATAGTTCAAATCACTCAAATTCAGTCGTCAGAGTTATCAGACTTTGAATTCTTAGAATCTTGACATTTGTTCTATAGTTGTTTTGTATGTTTGTCATACAGTATTGACAAATAGAGTTCCAGTAATTTTTAAAAAGTTTCACTAAATTAAATGATTTTCTTTTTATGCAAACGATTGTAATTGTCAAAATCTTATATCTATATAAAAGCGAACTTTAAATATTAATTGACATAAAAAATAAGAGCTAAAAAATTGATAAATTTATAACAAAAAAAGGAAGTCTAATTTTCTGATCTCAGCGTAAAATTTTTTTTTATTCTACAGTTTAATTACCTCTGTCAAACATATATATTTTAATTTAAAAAACTGTTGTCTAATAACATTTATTGTGAAACGTCCTCCTTAAATATTCTCTCGGAATATTTAGTAAGAAATTAAAATGTTCTATTTCCATTGATTTCCATCGATTTTAGAGGACAATGGAAAACGGTCGCGATTATCGAGCATTTTTCAGACTTCCTTTGCAAGAGATAAGTTTTGCAGTCGCTCAACGTCACGAAAAATAAAAAAAAAAAGAAAATAGAAGAAGAATAAGTTAATAATTATCGTTTGGACTCTCATGAACCCGGCAAGTCACTCCCGCGAGAATTGACATCGCGGTTTTTGCGTTTGAAAGGGCGCACGAGCCAGTCGCGTGATTCGTCGCGAGACTCCGATAACGGGCGCCGTCAATTTTCCTCCCGACAATGTTGTGACAATTAAGAAAACTTGTCAATCGTTTGATCTCTCCGGGTCGTGCTCTTGAAAATAATTATTACAGTCCGGCTTCTTCACGATTTTAATCACTTTCACTTTGAATTTTTAACTCGTTCGAGTTTAATTTTTTGTTCTGGATAACAAAAAATAGAAACTTTTTATGAACTCCTTATTACTCCATTTTTTATTTCTTCCTTTTTTTAAAGACTAAAATTGAGTATGAATATAAAAATTGCGATCAGAGTCGAGTGTCCAAATCGTTCGGTGCGTCATTCCGACTAGTTTTTCAGCCAGGACGTTCGACCGGCGCCATTAAGAGGCCGCTGATCTAGACTCGCGCATCGGGGGAAAAAAAAGATTTGAATAAATCGATAAGTGGTATTCCAAAAATTCGAATCTTTCCTCCTCTCGAGGAAAAATTTACACCAATTTTTTGAATCGCACGCTACTACATATTTTGGACTGTTATCTGGGAAATCTTGAGTCAAAATTTAGTAGTGTTTACTAACATCGGTAATCGACGAGCTAGATCTTTCCTCGTCCCACGGCACCCAATCGTCTCGCGTCGACTTTGTTCCGCGGGACGATCGAAACGCGAAATGCGCGTGAACTCGTCAAGACCGAGAACTTTGCTCCGTTCGACGGAAAATTGTAGGAAGACCGCGTGTAAAATCATGGACGAATCACGTGCTCCCTGTCCGAGTATCACGTCCGATAAACCAAAAATCAGCAAGAGTCCACGTTAAAAATCAATGCGCGGGGGCGTAGACCTCCGTTCGATCGCTCTTCGGTTATTTTCCTTCGCGAGGAATCGTCCAGCTCGATCGTGCAACGCAAATTTATGACGAGTGCAGGAAATTTTCAATTTTTTTAATCGTTCTATAGCAAAAAATAATTCGAAAAAAAGGCAAACATTTTTTTTTTCTCTCAACGCATGTCGGACATTCGTCGGTTATTGCTGCATAAAAAACAATTACAAAGAAATTGAAAAAAGCTTTGGTCGATTCGTCACGACGGTTCTATTTTTAACCGTGCTTGATTTGTTGCGATGAAAATCGACCTTGACGCGTTTTAATGAAAAATGGGTCAGATCGATCGAAGGAAAAAGCCGATAAGGTGCGAGATCGAAGAAATATGCGATATTCGATCGCGAAGCTACGATAACAATGCGTAACGCGTTATGCAATCGACGTATAGGAAAAATAACGATTATTCGGTGACAGCGTCAGAATAACTTTGTTACGAGCGGCTCGAATTAGCATAATGATCCCCAGGTCAGAATGCCGTCCGAAAAATCAACGCTGTGAGACATTTTCTTTATTGTTCTTCGATATCCAGACATTACTATACATTCCAGGGTAGAGCCTGTATCGAGTCACTTGACTCGTCATCGGATGCACTTTTCGTTGCACAAAGTCCAAGCAGACGTTATTTTGCATTTCGAATACCGATTTTATTATCTTCAGAATAATTTAAATGTCGATTCGATCAATCTTGCAAAATTTTTCAAGAACTACACGGAGAGAATTAAATATTAAAAATTACCGTGCAGTAACGGTAACCAGATGACAAACCTGAAAATTTGCTTATTATTACCGAGTACAACAGAGATTTTCACGAAAATAAAAAAAAAATTCTTCTTCAGATAGATAATTTTACCAGATTTTTAAATTTTGATGCGTAATAAAATATGCAAAACTTAAATTTTATAAATGTATAATATAAGCGAAATTTTACTTTTCATTTTATTCTTTTATGCATTTCAAAAATGTCTATAAAAAAGTATCGCCTTTTCAATAATTTAGTTTAAGATTTATTATAAAATTGAATGAGTATTAAATAAAAATTGACGTGCGCCTTTGATTAAAATTAATAAAATTTCAGCTAAGTATTTGAATTTTTCTGTAACGTGAGTTTAAAAAAACTTATCGTATACAAATTATTGTTTTTCTCACCTGTCACCGCATTAAAATATATCACGGTAATTTTTACCATGTAATTCACCACAAAAATTAATATTAAATTCTCTCCGTCCATAATTTACTGCCTTATGATTGAAAATTTGGATTTCGAAAGCTATTACTAGCGTAAAAAAAAATTAGCTAAATCGATTCAGATAGATAAATAGATGACTAATATATTTTTGATAATTTATTTGGATTTTCAAAGAGTCATCGAGCCTCGGACAGGATAGAAAAGAATTCTTTTTTCGAAGGATAAATGTTCGGTGCAAGAAAAATACCGTACGCTTCGTATTAAATTTTCATTATTTTTTTTTATTCTTCATCGTTATCGCTCCAGATACACGCGAGCCAAATTCGAATTTGTGCGTCCAATATTCGCGCGAGAGAAAAAAGAACGCGACCCGAACCAGTTTTATCTTCAGTCGTTGTTCTCGTTTCATTTATTTATTCTTCTTATTGTTCCATTACTTTTAAAAATTCATTATTTCGCGTCCACGTCTGAGATCGTGGACGTTACTTTTCGGAAATTAGGATACGGTATAGAGTCGTCGGATATATTTGACTAGTTTTTATTAGTGAAAAAGCTTTCGTAAAACAACTTATTACATTCACTTTTAATATCATTACATAACGAATACGCGCCGCAATTTTCAATTGTTTTGTTCCTGTTTTAACACTGGTACAGTATATTCTCAGTTTTCAAATAGTTTCGTTTACGTGTGATTCGGCATTCCCTTCCCGCCGCCCCTCACCATTTATTTATCCGTGATTATCATTTTTTTTCTCAAAGTTCCCCCATTATTGTTTCTTTTTCATTCGCAACGAAGAAATATTCATCTCGCGTATCTTTTCTCTCGCTCTTTCTCGTCATTCCGATTCAGCTCGTGTATGTACAATTATTACGCACGCTATTTTTTGTGCGCATGCATGATAATCGAAACGATAAAACCTCACCGGAATAATTACAATAATAAGGAGGAAATAAATGATAGCGTAATAATTTTCGTGGAAATTCAATCGCGGGATTGTTCAATTTTTTTTCTCCCTTTCCGTTTCTGTTTATTCTTTTTTTTCCATCCCGATCTATACGCGAGTCCAAATTTCGATGTAAATCAGACCGACAATGACGAGCGAATGGCTATAACGAAGGATTATTTTTTTTCACGATTTCACTTGTTTTATAAAACGCAATACGGTTTACTGGAGACTGGGACAAAAATCATGCTTTACCACGTTTTCTTCTGTTTCTCTCGTTAATTATTATTATTATTATTTGATCAACACGTTGAACTCATCTTTGGGCATTAGTTTCTATCGTTTCTGTTTCTCTTGCTGTTGCCACTCGTCGCTCTCTTTCCACGCCATCGTAATTTCATAATTGACTAAATTTTATATTACGTTTAAATTAGCTAGAGAGATCCCGTGTGCGCACTCGGTATCTTTCTCACTCTTATCATCTTTTTCCCCTCTCACCAAAAAAATCGTACGCACACGCTCGTGTTTCTAAGTTCACGGTTTTTAGTTTTCATCTCGTCATCTCGTTTCTTTCCTCATTTGAATTTTCAAATAATTATTTATAGTATTTATATTTATATGCATAATATAATGTGATTCTTTTGTTGTTGATTTCTTGATGTTGTTTGTTGTGTCACTCTTAATAACATCGTATTTACAAAAAACTTGTTTTTTTTTTCTCATTTACGACAATTTTCTTTTTTTTTTCATTTATTTTTCTCTTTCTCCGGCTCTCATTATTTTTATTCTCTTCAATTCAACTACCTAAGTTCATCGAGCTACAAAAAAATGTTTCATTCAGTCCTCTCTCGTGAATATTCCGACTCGACACAATTTATTCCGTTGCAACAACAAACCCGGACGTCCTCCGAACTCCTTAACGGTTTCTTCTTCTTTTTTTTTTTCATTTTCTTTCTTCTTACGAATCTGTGCGCCGTGCACTTGTTTTTCATCGAGAGGAAAAAAATAAAAATAATTCGAATTTCTCGGGAGTGACGATTTTTTCGAATTTTCGTCACGTCGTCGCTTGCCGAATTATTCTCAAATTTTCGTTATTGTTTTTTTTTTGCTCAGCGATTCTGGATTTTGAAGTTTTTCGCTCATTCCGCCTCGAGTCCGCGTCTTTTTTCTAACAGTCCACAGTACTTGCTGCCTCGTTCGAGAAGTTTCTTAAATTCGAGATTACCAAGCGAGATTGAGGAAATTACTATATTCATAGATGCAATATTTTCTACCGTGTCAACTTTGTACATTGGAAATTGGTGTATCTCAATTAATTTAACGTCACGTGTGTAAAGTCATTTTTTCTTTTTCACTCTCTTTACTCTCTCACTCTCTCGTTCTCACTCTCTATCTCTCGTTCTCCTATTTATGAAGGAAAAAGGGGAAAATGAATGATGCTCGCGAGAGAGCTCGCACGATTTAAAATTCTTTCGCGAGTGATTAAAAAATTCATCTTTATTACACTCTTTCGTTTGAGCTTCTCACTCGAAATTTCGGAACCCTAATGCAATATTTATAAAGCTCTCCCAATATTTCTCAAATGCTCTTCTTTACACTCGTTTTTATTCGTGGAGGAATAAATCACAGGAGACTTCCACCGCGACTCGAATCTCGTTATATTTTTCTGAAACGGGCCCACAATGAATTTCGTTTTTCTTTTTTCGATCGGTTGTCTCAATCGATGTCTTCTCGTCGTCCTTATACGAGCAAACAAACAAAATAAACTCAATTTTATCTGTACAACATGTGACGAGAAGACCAAATCTTTTTTTTTTCTTGCTTGGATGCAAAATAGCACGAATTTATTCAACAACGAGTACGAACGATGTTCTTATTTAAAAAAAAACAGAGTTTTATCAGTTTCTTGCGAATGAGAAGAAAAAAAAAGAGAGAAATTTCGTTGCTCAGTCCTCTCCCGCGTTTCCTTTCCTCAACGAGAACCTCTGTTCTAGCTCTAACGAATAAAAACGACATATTTCGAATGGCAAAACGTTCCTAGATCGCGATGAGAGAAAAAAAAAAGAGAAAAGTAAGAAAAGCGAACGAAACCGGCGACGTTTCGTCCTTATCCCTTCTTCTTCTTTTTCTTCTTGTATTCTTCTCTTTTTTTTTTGTTATTTTTCTTAAATATATATCGCGCTATCGCCAAAAAACGTCGAATGAATAAATAATTGCTTAAGTATCGGTATTGGAACACACTTCCTTCTCCTGGTCCCTCGACCATCTTTTGCCCGCCTCGTGGGCCTTGAGAACGACGAGAGGCCACTCTTCCATGTCCTCGAAGCTCTCGTTGTCTTCCAAATAATCGAGAAGCTCCGAATTCAATATTTCCGAGCGTATATCGTCGTCCGCGTCGTCGTCTCGCAACTTTAGCCCCCGCTCGCTCTCTTCCCCGCTCTGTACGCTGGCCCGCCGATCGATCTCCTCGTCGCGATTCTCGCAGTTCGGACGCGCCGAGCTCGATAACGAGCCCTCGCACGTCACCTGGAATGGGCTCTTATCACGGCACGATTCTAAGGACTAGCTTCGATCGCTCGTCATTCACCGCTGTTCACCTCGTCGTAGTGCGAGAACTTGAGGAACACCTGCTCGAGGGTCGTCTGGCTGAAGCTGTACTCCTCGATGTCCAGCTCGAGCTTCGCTGCATTGCAAACATTTTTAAACGAACGTCAGACACGCTACGCCCTCTCTCGGAACAACGAAAAATTGTCAAAGTGCGTCTTTTTTTTTTCTAGCGGATCTTTACTTTTGTCAAGGAAGTAAAGTTTGTTCTTAAAAATCATTATCTCGGTAAATACAAATATTTTGCACGCGAGAATCTCTATTTGACAATCTTTCGTACGGTCCGTCAATTCATTTTTCTCTTATTTCAATTGATAACGAAATTAATTGCGAATCCTCTGCAACTACGAAAAATCGCAACATAACGGGTAGCAAAGCCGGACAGTAGCTAAAATCGAGAAAGAATCGTCTCAAACTCGAACTACGTTGATGTCGGAATGGAGAATGAATTGAGCTCGAACGAATAAAACAAAGTTTCACGAAATATAGTAAGAAAGAATAAAATGCTTGAAAATAAAAGAAAATCTCGAATGAAATAAGACATATTCCTGATGATGAGCTCGTGAATTCTCTTCTCTTCGATATAATATATACAGCGATAACTCGTCTGATTGCGAAATAAAAAGGAGGACGAAAACTGATTTCGAAGGATAAAGTAATTTGGTACTTACGACATATTTTTTTTTTAAAGTGTTAACGTAACAGAGATTTCGTTAAATCGACTAAAGAAATTCCATCGTGTACGAGTTCGAGTGCGGAATAAATAAATTGAGTGTAGGGACGCTTTTCGTAATCGGAAGCTCGATTGGTGGGGAAAATTTGGAAAAATTTGCGAATTTACCCTTTTCCAACTGTATGAAGCAGTCGGCCAGCGAATTGACCGAGTGTTGGGGCACGCCAAAGACGAGCCTGTCCGCGAAACTCTCCTCGAGAGTCGCGTCCGGGAACATTCCATTGACGAAGTCCTTCAGGCTCGACATCCGGTCGCCGGACGGCGTCGTCGGCGTGCAATCACCCCCGAGAAGCTTCATCTCGAGCGTGTACCCGGCACCGTACAAATTTTTCAAATGTTGCGTCGAGCCGAGACACCTCAGCTCGCCCTTAACCATTATTCCGACTCGGGAGCACAGCGCGTCCGCTTCTTCCATCGAATGAGTTGTCAGAATCGCGCCTCGTCCGCCCTAATAACCAAACGAACATAGGGGTCATTTTATTTCATTTAAAATTATTTTTTGTAATTTATTCCATTATCGAAAATTCTTAAAGATTTATTTTAATACTATAATGCTACAGTTTATTCGATGAGAAGAAAATTTTCTTGAAATAACTAAATATAATTTAGTTGATTGGCATTTCATTATTTTCGTCAAAATAGAATTGAAATTTAATATGACAAAATGAGTTGTCAGAATCGCGCCTCGTCCGCCCTAATAACCAAACGAACATAGG
>JAPYYW010004715.1:0-10547 GCA_030522545.1 Cremastinae sp. A BG-2022a
TTTAAACTAAGCTTATACATGGAAGTAAATGGGATAAATGTTTATTTCGGCTGTAAATTTTGTTTAAATATTACCATCTGCATAAAATTTATGTCAGACTTCAATTAGATGTCAACAATTACGGTCACCAAATTTTAAGCTGTTTCTCCATCTAGTTCATTAGGTAAAAAACAAAAACCCAAATTTATGCATCAAAATCAAGTAATATAATAATTATCATATTATAATAATATTTCAAAATTGAACTAAAATACTTTTTGTCAAAGATTATATCAATTTGAAGTCACTTTATGGAAAAAAAATTTAGAGAGCGACAGTTGTAATTTGAAGTAAAAGCATTATATTTAAGATCTTGTAACCAGATAAGTAGTACCGAAACCCCTTAAAAAATTATGAAAAATTTTTAAAAATGGTGATAAAGTCAGTTTTTTTTGGATTATTCGATATTAAAATTTTTAATATTATTTTAAATATTTAAAAATAATATTTAAAATAATTTATTCTTCAATTTTCGTTTTCTAAACAAATTTCGATTCCCTGTACTTTTAACACGTAAAATTTAATTTATTTTCGCGATCTGTAACTAAACCCCTTAAAAATTGATCTTAAAAATTCACTAAAAAAGAAACTAAATTGTCCTGATATAAAATCAATATAAAATTAATAAAAAAATAATAAAAATTAACGTATTAATGATCATGAAACCTTAACAAAAATTTTGAAAGAAATAATTCTAAACAGCCTGGTAATAAAAGTCATTTTAGGGCATTCGAGCGCCACCTGATGTTCCAATCGCGAATCTGGTCGCGAGTGCACGTTCCCGAAATTTTATCACGTCCCCCATCGATCAGACTCCATTTTTACCAGGTGGGCAAAAAAAAAGGTGAAGATGAGCACCGTCAATTTTTTTTCAGCAAGCTGATTTATTTCCTCAATTTCTCTCCCTCCCATAAACCGTTCTCCTCCTTCCTTGAATACCAAAAATATTGTAAAATTTATTCATCGAAGCCTACATGGGTCTTATAAACTTTTTTAACAGCCGAAATTATTCTAGAACACGTCGTTTTTATCTTTCGTCCTCGACATCTCTTCCAGCATCAGCCCAAAGAACGAGAGAGTTAGTAATTTTTTTCTTCTTTTATTTACAAATCTCTTGTTTCATTAGTTTTTACACACTACGCGTAGAAACATTGTCGCACCGACTCAATTGTGCATGCAAATAAAAAAATAAGCTTCTCTCTGTTTGACTGAGAAACAGGGGGAAAAAAAGAAAAAAATGTTTAACTGACGGAATATCGATAACAAGGGAAAAACGGAGAGTTGTGTTAAAAAAGAAAAAAAAACGTAGGGAACTTCGAGCAAAACGCTTTGGTCCAGAAGGAAAAAAAGCCCGACAATGATTTACTGGAGTATCAAAAGTCTCCAGATTATTCGGGAGTGGAGATAAAACAACGAGAGAAAAAAAAGAAAGAAAGAGGAAAAAAAAAAGGTGCGCGATGAGAGATTTTTCGAGACGATAAAATCCAACGATCGCGACCTTTCGCGAATTTTTTAGTCCCTGGGGACGACTCGGATTCTCGGTAATTGATGTTGACGCTCGAGAAGCGTTGCTTGTTTGTTTGTTTTTCTTTGTCGTCGAGGAATATTTTTCGTCCTGGAGGGGCGGATCTTCGTTCCCGTCGTGGATATTCCTCGTCAACGAATAAATATTTTTTTCTCTTCCTTCACAACAGTATCGTTGGTGACAGATCGAAGCTTGGATGTCGAGAAAATGTTGAATGTTACTTGGTCGTCGTCTCCAAGGGCGTCGCGCATCTCGTGGGAACCGCGTCCGGGTCGGACTCCTGGACAGAGCTCGGCTCCGTCGAGCCCTCGTCCGGAATATCCGTCGCTGCGGTCGTCGTCGTTGTCGTCGTCGTCGTCGTTGTCGACGACGTCAACGTCGTCTCCGGGGACGTCGTAACCGTCGTCATCGCCGTTGTCGTGTCCATCGAGGTCGTGCTCTGATCCGTTGCATTTCTGGGCTCTGAAATCCAATATTTTCTGATTTATTTCGTACTTGACGTCTCGACAATAATATTTCATTTTTAACTCATTTAAAAGGTGTATCTGCGAGATGATTTTTTTTTTAGATATTTGTTTAAATTTTGTACAAATTATCTCTGATTCCATGTGCATGTGTGTTTTGAATTTTGAGAAGTTTTTCTGTAGAGAATTCGAGATAGGTTTTGAATAAAAATTTAGATTCCGTATGTTTGTGTCTACAGAACTTTGGAGACTAGAAGATGGATCGATTTGAAATTTTTACTGGACATTGCATTTTGACGGAACAATGTTTAGATATACTTTTTATTTCGAAGTTGCAAAAAAAATGGAACATTTGAAAATATTTGACAAATTAGTACTTTCAAGACGTTATTTTTATTTAATAATTGATATATTGACATAATTCTAGTACCATTCTCTTCATTTTGCAAAAATATTTAAAAATCATCCTTAATAAAGTTGATTTCGTCAAGTAAAAGTGAATTCGTTAATGAATTCATATTGAACAAGGCAAAAAACTGATTTTTGGATCAGTTTTTTCAATTTTTCGGAAATTTTCTGCAGATAACGAAAATAATACTTATTCGAGACGAAATCCACGAATTCATAATGAAAAGTCGAAAAAACTGACTTTTGAATCCGAAATATTCATTATAGAAAATCACAATTTTTTCTACTCCCCCATAAAAAGGGAGACTGTAAATATCTTGACTTCTAAGAAACTGAATTTCTTTAAATTAATAAACTTGAGCTGTAAAACCACATGGTACGGAGAAAAACTAAGATAAAAATTGGTTTATTTTACTGTCACGATTATTAATATTTTCTTTTTGTACAATGAATAATTACCAGGACTCGCAGGATCAGCCATGAGCGAAAGTATCTTCTCCTCGGACATATCCTTTGTCAACTCCTTAAAGCGATGTACCTGGTCGGAGAAACACTGCCAAAAAGACTGTCCCTCGGGAATAGTGAACATAGTCTGCACAAAAATATAAAACGAAAACTTAAAACAAGTCAACTCTTTTATTTATATTTAAATTAAACAAATTGTCTCGTACCTCGAATTTGTTGTAAATATGTTCGGCTTTTTGCCTTATCTGTTCGGCTTTTAATTTAAAGGCAGCCTATAGAAAAATAAATATATACATTAGAATCATTTTTCATTAAAAAAATTATTTTAAATGGATTATTGTGCATTAAATTGCATGTTTTCAAAAATACTTACCACTTCTTCATCATTGAGTTTCCAATCGGTTAAATTCCCAATGTATCGTCGCAACTGAAAAAATGACATTTTATAATGACAGGGATTTTTGTAAATTAATCATGATAAATTTTTAACGTTTTCTATTCAAAATTATAGGCGAAAGTGCAAATTCGACATTTTTGCACGATTTTTTCGAGATGTTATTTAATATTTTGTAAAATTTTCAAAAATTTTACCCTCTTGACAGTTTGGACGATGTGAGGATGTTTTTTCAACATGAGAGGATCTATCGCAAGTCCGAGCATTTCATCCATAGCTTGTAAACATTTGTCAGCATCGGCACGATCCAGTCCCAGGTTCGATTTTATCTGAGCGTCCAATTCGAGGAGCTGAGCCTCGGTGTGAAGCCATCTATTGATAATTAACAAAAAAAAAAGTAATTAAATTAACAATGAAACAATTTTAAGTCGATTGCAACTTTTTTTTATAAATATTATTTAAAATTTACCTCAATCTGTACATCTTTTGTTGCACTACTCCGGACTTGGCCGAATTTTTCTTGTCGTCTTCTGGAACGTTGCGATCTAGAAAATTTTTTGTATAATGAAATTTAATTTAATGACCCACAAATCTTGAAGAAAAATTAATATTAAACCAATAAAAATTTAAGACAAATTAATCCATCACTCACTTTCGACATTAGCCTTTTTCCTTCCCACTGACGGTGATGCCTGATTCTCATTTGACTCGTCGATTTTGCTCTTTCCACGTGATCTGGTAGAATTTTCTGCAAAAGCATCGATTTTGAATTTATTCATACAGTATTCTTCAAAATTGTACGTGAATCGAATCGAAACATCAATAATATTCTGTTTTTTTTTCTCTTTTAATTAGTAGCATTGATTTTAATGTCGCTTTCAATATGTCAAATTTATTTTAAAAAGTGTTATTCTTAATATTAATTAATATTATGGACCGAAAATTGAAAAATTTATAATTAAAAAAAAAGGAAATTCGATATAAAAAAAAATTGAATGGATACCATTTTTGTCAATTCCATCGGTTTCTTCCGAGCTGGAAAAGTCTGCGAAACGTTTAGGTTTTATTTTTCGTCCACTTCTGCTGACGACTTCCTTTCCGGGCGAGGCCTCCTCGCCTTGAGAATCCGCACCGCCCGTTTCTTGCTTCGGCGTGTTCTCGATCGATGAAATCGAGCCTTTTGCACGACCACGTTTTTTCTTCACTTCCGGCATGTCCTGAAATTCACGTTTTCATTACACGATAACATTTTTAAAATGTTTTTATATAAAATAATTATTTTATAAAGATAAGTATTTAAATAAATATTTTATAATATTTTCTTTATAATATTTTATTCGTATTTTCAAATAAAGTAATATTTAAATAAACGAATTCAATGAAAAGAACGTTAAATAAATAACATAAATAAAATAAAATAAAAATAAATAAATTTCATGAAAAATTGTGTAAATTGTTTAGTTGGCAAGAAATATAATGTTTTGAAAATTTCATTTCATTTTCGTAACTCAAAATATACAGTTTTTGCTTATTTAAAATTTTGCATGAATTTTTATACATCAAAGAAAGTTTGTTCAGTTTTTCCAAAAAATCTGGCAGAAAACATTTTCAAAATTTTTTAAATTATATTGCAAGTGCGCTTGACTTTGGATGACCTTTAGATAATTTGCAACAATTTTTCGTCATAAATTTAAAATCATGAAAAACCGTGAATATTTTTAATTTCACTATACCAGGAGAAGTACCATAAAAAAAAATTATAAAAAAATGTCTGTAAGGAATAATCGCACAAGCTCTTTAATCTCGAGAAAAGCTTGTCGGCTCTTCCTGATTTTATTTTCGGGGCTTTGTCAGTACGACATTTTATCCTTCAAAAACGTCGACGTTCATTTATCACCCCCGTTTCAACATTTAAACAAATTTTACGAAAATACAATCAACTTGCAATTTTTTAATTCCTCTACGAAAATCTTTTCAATTAAAATAAATCGACATTTTTCGAAAGTTCATACTCTTTTTTTAATTTTTTCTCTAAATTATTTTCATCATTATAGTGATAATTTGTACAATACTTTTAATACAATTTAACTTGTGGATTTAATTAAATTTGTTTCTTATGTTCATATCTTAATTGTTCCAGATTTTCTTATTTTTCGGAAATTTAATTACTATAACGATACTTACAGGATTGTTGGGTGTTGCTGACATGGTCTTACGTTTAACAGATTTTTTCTTGTCACCCTCATCGATTACCAAGGGTCCGCTCTCAGTGTCACTGTTTGCAGTCGAGATCGCAGATGTGTCAGTCCTCTCTGAGGACTCTCCGCTGAGAGTAGTTTCTGCCGATAAAACTGGAATTCCAATAAAATTAGAAAAGCTACAAAGATCATTTTATTTAAAAGATGATCTTTTGATAAAATTTAAAGACACGGTAGTGTCATGACGCCAAGTAATGAAAGAAACCAAGATCGGCAATGTTGAGGCATCAAGACAACCGTGTCTACTTCCAGTAAAATTTAATTTTTATAAAATTTATTCTGACTTTCCTAACTATGAAAAAAATAATCTCAAAACTAAGTATTTTGAAATATTCGCAATTTTACCTTTGAGATCATCCAGCGAAGCAGCTTTGCCCTTGTCGCTCTTCAATTCTTTCTCAAGCGCTTCGATCCCATCGTGAAAAATCTTCCTCTTCAACGGTTTTGTAAATTTGTCCTTATTATCGAGATAAACAAAGAGTTCTTCAACTTTGCAGACAGCTCTGAAAATTCGAAATACTGGTTTTGAAGAAACAGAGAAAAAACCTTCAAAAGAATGAATAAAAAATTTGTTATTTTACTCACGTTTCTCCAGTCCCGTAGAAATAGACATTGTACTTGGCATTCTTCGTGTTCGCATCGGTGACACCTTCGATCTGAGTCAAAAAATATTTTCGTAATTCGCAAGAGAGTCAAATTATTTTCGAAAATAGACGAAAAATGATGGAAAAGAGGTTAAACACAAGGAAGAGTGGGAAAAATGTGAAAAAAGTGCAAACAAACGAGAAAGAGAGTGTCAAAAGTTGGAAAAGGTGTGAAAAACGTCACGAAAATCGTGGGAAAATGGGAAAAGGACGCTGGATTCACCATAATCCGTGAGAAAGTTCAATTATTTTCGAAAATCGACGAAAAATGATGAAAAAGAGGTTAAACACGAGTAAGAGTGCGAAAAATGTAAAAAAAAAGTGACAAAAGTACAAAAAACGAGAAAGAGAGTGTCAAAAGTTGAAAAAGGTGTGAAAAACGTCACGAAAATCGTAGGAAAATGGAAAACGGGCGCTGGATTCACCGTAATTCGCGAGAAAGTTGAATTATTTTCGAAAATCGACGAAAAATAATGAAAAAGAGGTTAAACACGAAAAAGAGTGCGAAAAATGTAAAAAAAAAGTGACAAAAGTACAAAAACCGAGAAAGAGAGTGTCAAAAGTTAGAAAAGGTGTGAAAAACGTCACGAAAATCGTGGAAAAACGAGAAACGGGCGCTGGATTCACCGTAATTCGCGAGAATCCCAATAATATTCTAAAATCGACGAAAAATGATAAAAAAAGAGGTTAAACACGGGCAAGAGTGCGAAAAATGTGAAAAAAGTGTGACAAAAGTACAAAAATCGGGAAAGAGAGTGTCATAGGTTGGAAAATGTGTGAAAAAAGTCACGAAAATCGCGGGAAAACGGGCGCTGGATTCACCGGCAGCCCGGAGAATTCGTGACCGGAAAAATGGCGGCAGAAAAGTTTACAAACGGGAGCGAGGGGCCGTACATAACCAACAAAATATCGGGCTCTGTTTACGAAGGATTTCGGAGCGTGGGGACATTAACGGGAGCGAGAGTTTTGAAGAAAAAAAAACGAATATTTACCCTGGCCGGCCACGCCGGATAACCTCGAACTTTGGCGAAAACTTTGTCGCCCGCGAAAAATTTTTTCGTCAGCTTAACCATGTTGTTGTTTGCCGCTTGGGCAGGGGCTGATGTCGAACGCGATGATTTTCGTCGCTGGACGACGCCGGGCTGACGCGCTGTCGCTCGATTTTACGCGAAGTCTCCGAATTTCCTCGGCCCTCCTCGAAATCTCACCGAAAACAACGTTTTTTTCGATTCTCGCGGAACAAAACGTTCATTTACCAGCTCTCCCGAACTCGTATGTGCGTTACAAGAAAAAAAAAACAGTCGCGGGGGACGCGGCGATCTGCGCATGCGCGCGCAGCGGCGATTGCGACGTCACCACAAGAAACGCGGGAAATTTGAATGGTACTTTTCGTTTATTAGTAAAAACACAATAATTTATTGATTCTATCGAATTTTTTTAATAAAATTGTTAACTAATCGATGCTGCAAGGATATTTTAGAGAAAAAGAAATATAATTTTATATAAAATTGTTGCAATTTTGCAAGAAATTGACAAAATGCGCGTGCATCGATGCGCAGACTCCGCGCTGTCGACGAGAAGCGTGGGAAATTTGAATAGCTTCGATTATTTGCGCAGTAAAATGGAAACACGAAAATTTCGCTAATTCTGTCAAAATATTGGAACATTGTAGCGATCGCTGATTGTTTTTTGCCCTCACGAATAAATTACTAGCCGAATGTAAAATTGATGAATTTATTGAACAAGCTCGTCGCGAAATATGCGAAAATATATGGCGCGCGTCAAATGACAATTTCTTAACTTGTACAATTCAATGCATAACCTTCACGTATAGAATTCTAAACTAAAATAAACAAAAATCAATTATTTTTTTAAAAAATGGTTTTTTTGTGCTCGTATCCGGGCTGTTCATCAGGTTCGCGAGCAGAAAAAAAACGACGCACGAACCTGGGTCTTCGTCACGTAACTTTGTTCAAAGTTCCTAAGGTAATCGTCAAAATTTTGCTTTTTGCATTATCAATTTTTTAAAAATATTTTATACATTATTTCTTCAATATAAATAACATGTATTGTTAATTTTTTTTTTGAATTTCAACGTTAAAACTGTAAAACGTTTTTTCTAATTTCTTTTTTTTCAGGAGGACGACTTTCGACAACGTTGGTCGTCGGCCGCAGGACAAGATCTCGCAGAGAATCATAGAATATGCGAACTGCATTTTTTGGACAAATTTATTCTTCGAGAGGATACAATCCGCCTCGCTGACGGAACGGTTCACATTTCTCCGCGGCATATATTCAAATTGCAAAAAGATGCCGTACCTCTGTCTCGTGAACAACAAGTAAATTTTATTAACAAACACCCTTAAATTAGAAATTTACATGCTCTTTAACTTATTTTATCACTATTATATTAAATTGATCCAAGAAATTAAAAAATATATAAAATAAAGACAGGGATTTAAAAACATCGAATTAAATAGAAATAATTAGAAAAAATTAACACTTGACGATCGGGGAGCAATTAATATCGCTGAATTAAAAGAATATGCTGATGAGCCAATGTGTTTTTACAGAAAAAAAAAGAGGAGTTGGAAAAAATTGAAATGGAAGCAAGAGAATCTAAGCTAACTGAAGTGGAAGCCGAGGTCAGTAAAAAAAACTGAAATATTATTTTTAAACAAAATTCATCCTAAAGCTTATTTACCAAGTAAACTAAAGGTAAAATCATCAGTTGAAATTCTATAGATTTTTTGAAAGAAATATAAAGTTAAAAATATTTACAAAAGTTTTGAAGAATCGGCAGCAATGACTCGGTATAATTTATTTTATTTGTTAATAAGTCAAGATTTTTTTGTCACAGATTTTGGCTGGTGACCCTCAAAAAACAGAAACTGGTGTATCGATCAAAAGACTGGAGGACGTGAAGAGATTCGTGTCGAAATCGTTGTGGCCCCAATCGTGGTCCTGGTCGGAGCAAAAGAATCAGGCAATCTTCGTTTTGGTCGACACATCGAGGAGCAAAGCAAAATTGCAGTTAATAGTCAACGAGGATCTTTCTGCCATAGTACGTTTGATTTTAAATTTTCGTCGTGCTTGACACAATTAAGACACTTTTTTCACTAAATCATAGTTATGAAATTTTGTTGAAAATTTGTGCAAAACTTGTTTCATATAATCTACAAACTTTGTATCTAATTTTAAAAGGTTTCAACTTGTAAATATCGAGATATTCATCATTAAAAATCACAACTTTTTGATATCTCCCATAAGGGCATGCGTTAAATATTGCTATTTTTAATCTTAAATATTTTGACTTCTGGACAGTGAAATTTGTTAAAATTTTGCACAATTCTTTATAGCACTTCAAAGAAAATGTTACACAGAACAATTTCGTTAATTTTGACCTTGTCTTCCAGATAAAAACTCCGGATGGCAAAGTGGTAATACCGTTTGCTGACAAAGTGACATCGAGAGATATTTTAACGTCCTATTTCAAATTCTCGCAAAAACAGCCCATGTGCGAAGGCTGTGGCGTTGAAGACAGGTAAACTCATCATTAATTTATTTAAAACCTTTTTCAATATTGTTATTATTTTTTTAACTTTTGACGTTAATGTCACAATCGTTTTAACAATTGTTTTTGTATTTTCTGTCCTTATCATCGTTGAAATTTATGTTGTCATTATCTCCATTATTGCTTTCGTCATAGTGGTAGATATAGTTATTTTTTTATCTTGTCGTTGTCATAAATATTATTTTTGCTGTTATCTCGTTATCGTTATAATTGTCAATTTTTTTCAAAATTAAAAGAAAAAATTTTTTTTTTAAATTTTGCGAATTTTTTTATGAGCACACTGGGTCTTGCAGAGCCATGAAAATTTCTTAGTCGTAAAGTGAACTCGGTGGAGAATAAGGAAAGATACTGACATTGGAAATTTCGAAACCGTGACATACGATGAATTATAAAAATGATGATATTGCTATGAATAATCCATTTTGTCCGAATAATCCTCAGAATATCCGAACTGTCACTAAAACATCATAAAACACTTTTATTTTTCGTATTAAATACTCTCCTTGAGTACCATATGGGAATTTATTTATTTCGAAGCGAAATTGTATTTAAAAAACTAAAAATGCAATAAAATTCACTGCACATTTATCCACTCTGTCGTTTATTTGATTATAATCCGTTTGAATAATAATTGCATATTATTGAATAATTGAATAATTAAATAATTCGTTTTGTCTGAATAATCCTCAGAATACCCGAACTGTCACTAAAATACCATAAAACACCATTATTTTTCGTATTAAATACTCTCCTTGAGTATCAATTGAAAATTTATT
>JAPYYW010004716.1:0-10807 GCA_030522545.1 Cremastinae sp. A BG-2022a
GAGCTCGGAACTCGAGTCAGAGTGGGGGAAGCGCTCGAGCGAAAAAGCGGGGAAGCGTTCTTATTAAATCGTTCTTATTGGCGTGTCGGACTGTATCTTGCCTTCTACATGATAAAATTTTTTAAAATTTTATTCACATATTCAGATAACATTCAAGAAGATTTGCACAATTTTTTAAGAAAATTTGTCAACATTCACTCTCACGAGAACTACCTTATGTAAATTTGTATAACTATACTCATAAAACACAACTACAATTATTTGCACGTTTGGTAGAACTATTTTATAGTATAAATGAATTTATAATTATTCTTATTTCAGGTAAGTTTAGCCCTGTCACAAGTTCTTTCAAATTATCTGAGAATACGTAACTCTCTATCAATTTAGTCTCATGATGACTTTCTTTTTCTACCTTGGCCTTTGCACCTATACCCGCGTCCCGCTACTCTCATTAAGTTCGACCTGATGATCATTGTCATAGGTTTCTCTTAACATCTGTATGTATGGCAAATGTTGAAGCCTGGATCTACCACCAGTAAGATTATCGCGACCGCTGCGTCTGTCATGAATTAACATTTAAGGTAAACGTCTCAATAGTTGGACAATTTTTGCTATATTATTTTTAACACTTGAATTTTTTTTCGCAGTAAAATTATATGGATTATTTTTCATATACAATGAAGTTTATTTTTCATAACATTAATTTATTAGAACAAACTCGTTCAACCTTAGAGACAGGGTTGATTTTCTGTCTAACTATTGGGACATTCTACATATTCAAATGTTAATGTTAACAATTTTTTAAGACAGTTTGTTAAGGGCCCTCGTTTATCCCTTGCAAAGTGTGCCCCTAAGTGCAAGGAATACCTTAATTTAAACCAATTAATTTAAACCCTTTCAAAATTAAATTTTGAAAGGGCGAAGTAGATTCAGCTGTCATAAAAAAATAATTGTCATAGGTACGTGATATCAAGGTATGTTACACAAATAATAAAAATCGCGAAAAGTTCAGTTACGCATAGGAAGCTAAATGGTCCGTGTGAAGAGGTAAAGTGAAAGATAAATATGAGAACAATGAGTAAATTTCTAACGAGGGACACTCGTGAGTTCTTTCATCACGACCCTGCTAAGAATTCCGTATGTCATCCTGATTTCCTGATAAATATGTCCGTATTTTTGTAAACTCTGCGACATGATCGTCGTTGTTTATTCTCATTGTGTTTGTTTGGAGAATAATGGGCATCAAGTATGCATCAGATAAACGATCAGGGCTGCTCAAACAAAAGTGCGCGCTGAATGAAGGAGAAAACGAGACGTGAGGCACTGACGAGACAGGGCGGAACTACAATAAAGAATTTTTTTCAACTTCCCATACACTTTTTGCATGCACAAAAAGTTTCAATGAAAAACATTTCTATCTTCAGCTTGATACTTTTTATAATGCATTATTTTGTTTCAAGAACATATTTTCAGGTGGTATTTACATGGACTGATTTTAATCCTTAGACGGTTTTTCAAATCTCAAAAATCTTCTTTAAAAAATATTAATTTAAACGTATGTAAAATTATTTATAGCCTTTAAATTTATTATATTAAAATTTGAAGAGCTTCACTATTTGACATTCGGGATATTTATTGTCGAAAATCACATTATTTTGTAAATTTTCATAAAAAATTCATAGTTGCAATTTTTAACACACTTTGAATATGGTGAAACATTTTCAAATTTTTTATAGCATTTTAGTACAATATTAAAAAAAGTTAAATCACACAAATTTGTTAAGTAATTATGTTAAAAAACAATTTGACAATTTTATCTGTGTAGCTATTTAGTGAAAAAAAATTAGAAGTGATGATCGTGCAGTCGTCAAGGATACATAGAACAATCGTAGCGAGGAGTAATTTTTTGATGTTTCAATCGTAAAATTCAGATTATGTCTTTTTGCCAAAATGATGGTAATTTTTTCTGTCAAGACACAAAAAATTGATATTACTGTTTGCAACTTAAACTTATTTTGTCAACATTTGAACCATTCTTAATTGTACAAAAAACTGAATAAAATAAATTTTAACGAAATTTTTTAAAGTTACTGTCCATGAAAAACGCACCTTACTATATGAACATGAAAAAATCTCATATTTTTATATTCCTATACAAAGCAGATGTAAAAATTTTCCGTAAGAAGCAATTTACAGAAACTGCTTTAACTTTTCGAGCTATTTATTTAGTAGAGTGATTTTAGATTTGATATGCGAATTTTCTTCATTCAGGAATAGCATTCTAAAAATCTATCATTATTTGCTCATATATTTTGAATGTAACGCGAATAATACAAAAAATTTAGCACAAACAATTAATTTTTTTCTTTTAATTTGTAAAATGTTTTTGTTTAAAATGCATGTATGAATGAAACATTCGAAGAGAGAACCTATTGCGTTCCATAAAAATGTTAATTACTCGGCTTTGAAATGTCGAACCTTCTTCCGATAGAAAAAAAGACAATTTACTCGACGCTCCGTACATCGTAACACGGTCACGGTTGAGAATTATCAGTTTATTTATTTCCCGTTAGTTCTAGAGCCCTGGATTGGTTATCATATCTGAGAAATATTAATATTTTGATATTTTGTCGGCTGTCTTTCGTATAACTTTTATCTCTGAGATGCTCGTTCGTAAAACTAGTGGCTGGATATGTCTCAAATTGGAACGACACATTTTTATCAATTCACTTCCTGAACGACTTTACAGATCGTCGGATTATGTTCCAATATAGAGGAACGTATAATAGTAGAAAAAGTAAATTCAGAACTTTTGCAGACTCAAAAGTAATAAATAACATTATTAGTTTTTGGCCATTATTCATTTTTATCGCTATAGAATTGGCACCATTTGATGAATGCCTGGAAAAAGCTAGAGTATATAAAATATCCATTTTTTGCTCAATCGGATAGAAGGTGGTTTTATAATTAATTCTTTTTTTTAATATTTTGGTTGATGTGTTTGAAAATTTTTATTTTCGGTGTCTAAAAATGATTCTTTGACACTCCATGATTATAGTGCGATCACAAGTAATCAGTTTCGCCACAAATAATTCTAAAGCAAGATCAATTTTGGACTCGTTAAATAGGACTTGTTTAAATTACACTGAAAAATCATGAAAACAAATGTTAAATAGCAATTTCGTATAAGTTTTTGTCTGTTTTATGCGATTAACTATATTTTGTTATTCATATTGGAACTTTGAACAAATAAAGCATCATAGAATTTGAGTTATATGAAAAAAGGTTCAAGGATTTTTATTAAAGAATCTGTCTGTCACTCGCAATTTAACGTGCTGACCCCATCGAGGCGAAAAGTTTTCACGTCACGGTCACCGGATTCACGGGTATTGAATTAAACAATTTCGACGTTTCTATGTATACAGTCCAAGATACTACGCAACAAACATATATTTACATACTCTTTTGCATTTTACTATTGTTCATAATACATTTTTTATATTTTTACGATTGTTCACATTATTATTGCTCGCAACAAATATTCTTTAAAAGTACTTAAACATTATTCATCGTATCATCTTTGTAAAAAAGCAACTATACGAATGAATAGAATTAAATAAAATTACATAATTGTAAGTAGTAAAAAAATGCATTTAAAGCGTATGCTTTTGTGAATCTTACGCATTGTAATTTTTTGACTAACACAGAAATAAATTTTTGCAGAGAATTATAGAAAATTTGACAAGAAAATTACTCACTATACATTATGACAAACAAACAAAAATGGGTAAAAGAGTATTCGAATTAATTTTTCACCCGGGCCAATAACTGGTTCGTCCATTTATCGCTCGCGACTAACTCGTTAACATTTATTCTCTAGGCACAAAACCCGATTGGTAAGATCCTCCTGTCCGACTGACCTGATCTGGAATATCTGTTTATTTTTGTTTTTGATCTAGAATGATAATTACTCTTTTTTTGATATTATTACAAATCGAAATAAGCGTGTGGAAGAACCGTACTTCTTGATACTCGGGATAAAAAAGAAAAGTTTAATTATGGCGAATATCGCGTGGTAAACACGTAACCGGAAGTCCAGCGATCCACGTGATTGCTCCTCGTGTGATTACGCCGTAGAGATCGTTCCATTTGAATCTTGAATAATTAATTCGATCGCGCCACCTGTGCTACGTTAAACGAAATATTGCCAATTTCCTGTTAAATCATTAGTCGTGTCGCTGATAATTGATTTTAAGCAAACGGCAAAAAATGATCAGCCCATACCTATCGATGATTGGAAAATCTTTATGTACAGGACGTCTCGAAAATATTTCTTTTCTCTTCACATTCGGGTCGATGAATCTTGTAGATATTAAACAAAATTGGTTTTTTAATTACTTTTTTATTTATGTGTACTTTCATGTTAATTATGTATTTATATGCATATTTGAATCGCTATAATATATTTATTCGATAGTTACCATTAAATTTAAGTTTTATTACAATTAACAAATTTAAATAATCACGACACAATCTTAAATTTTGTGAATTTGAAGTGATGCATAGCTTTATTTTGAGTATGAACTTTGAAAAAAAAAACTTTGAATAAATCTGTACACTTTGAAACGTCAGCCAGAAAAGTTAAACTTTCCACAACATTTGCGGCTCATATTCTATTTCAGGATCTGAAGAAAAGAGAGCATGCATTCGTTGTCAGTTGACGATAGAGTGAGAAAAAAGGTTACAAAAAAGCCGAACGGATGTTAATTCATGCGGTGAAAGTAGCTTCTTGTTCATGTCGAAAAGGCAGCCACGTATCTCGAGTTTTTTCTTTCCATTTCGTCCACGTACGGTTTTAGTCGTATGAACGTACGTTCTCACCTCTGTCGCGCTTACGGTAAATTTCCAACGATTATTTTCGTGTTAAAAAAGGATCTTGTGCATGGTCACAAGCTGGCATTGCGTTCTCCTGGACACAAGACTAAAATCTCGAGTAAACAATTTCAGGCTCAATGCTATTATAATTTTTTATTGCAAATTTATTTACAATCGAAATCTCAAATATATCATTACCATATTTTAGCAACATTTTTCAAAATTAATACTTTTCATTATAAAAAACTTGAATAAAAAATAAGTGCTAAGGTAGTTCTATCGGTACAGTCAAATAAAAAGTTTTTATCTCAATTTATCTCGATACCATGTGGTTTTTGAACTTAAGTTTATTAAGAAAAGTTGCTAGAAATTTTTTCAAAAACAATATTTTCAAATTTCAAGGTCATCCAAGGTGACCTTTACGTATGTATGAAAATTAAAAAAATCATAATGTTAGGATTTTCTTGAAAAACTTGAGGAAGCTTCTTTGAACTACAATAAAGATCTGTGCTAAATTTCAACAAGTTCCACTACCCAGAAGTCAAGATATCAAGAGTTGAAGATCGCAATATTTAACACGTGCTCTTATGGGAGACAATGAATATCTCGAGTTCTACGTAGTGAAACCTCTTGAAATTTAATATGCTATATATAATATAGCACATTGTATATTAAAGAAGGTTTTTGAAAATTTTTAACAAAATCCTAAGAAAACGTTTTTTTTTTTGATAGAACTACCTTAATCATTCCCAAATATAATTTAATTACGAATGAAGTAGCAAAAAGCAAAAAAATCTGATTCGTTTAAGACGTGTAAAAGTTTGCTTCTGTTTGTTTTATTTTGTTTGTTTTTTTTATTATTATAAAATAAGCTACTTTTGTGACAGAAAATTTAAAAACTTGTGTTTTGTTCGCTTATTTTATATTGCAATACATTATTTTTTTCGCATGAACTTTTCTCCTTAAATACTAGACTTATCTCTCAACATTTAGAAAGAATTTATGTAAAACCTTTGAATACAAGATTATAATGATGATTGATTTGAAACCTTTAACAGTCCCTGTGTTTAGGATACTGTATTTTCTTAATAACCAAATAAGTGTTACATCGTTGCAAATAATTAGACATAAAAAAAATGGTAAAATGCATCTGAAATTCTACAGAGTTTAAAAAATTATACTAACAATTTAGAACCTGCTCTCATTGATAAGCAACAATACAATCTATTAATATTTTCATTAGTAAATTACAATGAAAGACACTTTTTTTCAATAATGCTCCAATAAGTTAAAAAATTGGTTATTTTTTGCGAATGTTAGATTTATTTTAGACAAACTTTTCATGCAATGTAAATTTTTAGATATAGAAATATAGGACAAAACTGACGTGTTTGTTGAAAAGGTAAAAATGTCGGCTATATATACAGGCTCACCGGTAATTCTTCGTTTGTCGAAGGCTTCCCGTTGTCAAGCAAGTATGCACAAAGTCGATGATATAGCGACTCGACGTGACTCTTGAAGCTGCGTTGCGCTATGAATATTCGACCAAGATTTAGCCTAGCCTAACTAAAAGTGTTTAACTTGCTGGAAGAATAGAAATCGAAAAGAATTGGGACGTCTTACAGACTCGATTTTTCAAAGGTTTTCGTAAGAAATATGCAGATTTTGAACAACTTATCTCATTTACTGACGTTTAACTGAATTTTCTGTCTCGTACAAATCGTTCGGACAAATTCTCGACCGTATTTTTATTTTCAATTTACTTTGCTACTTTTGCTTGTTAGGCGAAATTCAATATTAAACCAAACATTAAGATTAAAAATTTTCTTAAAAATGAAGAAATAATTCACTTAGCGCAAATCCATAAAAAAGAATTAACTCGAACTCAATACATTGAAATAACAAACATTTATTTATTTGTTTCTGTATGATGTTAGCAGGTCTCCTAGAAACGTTTCACAACTTTTGTCTTGAAATAAAAACAATGCTAGTATAATAAAGCTGTCAATATTTAATGAAAAATGGAATATTCATTCATCTTGTTGTCATGGGATTGTAATTATTTATATCGAACGAAACTTTCCAGTAGACCTAATATTTGCTTAACACCATTGTATCAAAGCAAAAAAGATGGAAATTAAAAATTCATTCCAAGCACATCGTTGCAGGTAAAATAATGTTTAAAATATTTTTTTCTCATTTTTAAAAGATTTTTATAGTTGTTTTTGACACGTTAAAAAAATAATATTTCAAATAATTCAGAAGTTATGAATTTGAAGAAGTGTGTTTTTATTTTTCATCAGGTTTCATAACGAAACAAGGATTTTTCTCGTAAAACTACTCGATGAAGATTTTGGTGTAAAGGACAGCAAAACCCGATGGGATGAGCTCCGATAAATCTTCTGGCAGAAAACGTGTTTACGAGCTAGTTTCTCACGATGATGATCATAAGAGGAATTTCGGTGTCTTACTATCATGTCTATTCTTTAATGCCCCATCATGTACGTTTTTTACGATTCGGCGAGAATAAGCGTGGTGGAACGAGTGGAGAAGAGTTTGGGTGAGAAAAATGAGAAGGAAGGAAGACAGGTTTCCGAATCGAAGCCACATAACTTCTAAAAGTGGTCCAGTCACATTCCATTAAGGCGTAAAAGGAATCGTAAAAACTTCCAATCTTGCGTCCCAAGAAAAAAAGGAAAACAAAAAAGCAGGTTTGGATTGAAAAAAGTTACATTTTTTAAAAAATTTATTTGTCATCCAAAAGCATGATATTTTTGTCAAACGAATAATTCATTTTACAATCGGTTTTTGTTGTTTTCGTCTATTAAAAATCATCGATGCTGCTTCTTCATATGTTTTTTGCCTTTTGAGACTATTTGGATTTACATGAAATTGCCTGTAGTACTTTTACGAACGTGCATACATACGCGAATGCAGAGTCGATGACCGTACCGTTATAGGAGTGGCCTCTGTGTCCTGTCGTCAACAGTATACTCACCGTTGATACGTACACTTGCATTCATACATGAATTAATAAACATGAAAAGTCGAAAAGTCTTTAGAAAGGACGTCTAATCTACGTGAAGAATTGCTAAACGGTATCAAGTTCTACATTTCATTATTAATTTGTAACCTATTTTCTATAAAGAACATTATTTTTTCATTGAAAAAAAAAATTTATTTATGGTTGAAAAAACTATCGATTTTTGTTAATTTAAGAATTAAGCAACGATATTTCAATTTTTTGAAGAGATATACTATTTGAAAAATTAATTTAAGTATTTTATTTGACTAAAATAAATTATATTTAACCGGCAAGTAAAGTTGCAATCCTTAAACTCTACATTGATTAAAAAAAAGAAATTGATTTAAATTTAATTTATTATTTTTCCATGCAATATCATGTAATGTTATAAATAATGTAAAATAAATATTTGTAATGCTATTAATAAAAAATGTATGGTTTTATATTAATAATATAACAATAATATAGTGTTGGTTTGCAAATTATCTTTTGCAAATTGCAAATTGCAAATAACCTTTTGTTATTATCTTGACTTCTAGTTATTATTATATTACTAATTTTTGTAGTTATTTTAAAAATATTTTGACAATTAATTATACTATTAAGATTGATTGTCAAAATTATACTATTTGGAAAAAAAATGAATATTTAATTTACGAAAAATTTTTATTTTGACCATTGACCAAATTGCTACTGAATGAACTTGATTAAAGTAGAATTTATGTAATTTCCTGTGAATGTGTAATTGAGCGAAACTATCGTATCGAATCAGTGTCAATAGGAAAATGTTGGCTAAAAAGTGTGTCGAATGATTTCTTCATGTCGAAAATGCGTTTGGTCTCTTGGAAGTGGTCATAAGGTCGTTGTGTCATACTGAAAGTTGGGGAAGAGCTCAAAGTTTCGTCAAGGTTACGTTACGAATTCACAAACTTTGAACAGTATGAACGGTATTATCAAATTTTTGATATAACAAATCTCTTATGATGGCCAATACACCTCTATTAAACACATAAGCAGGTTACATGAAATGAAAACCGTGAAAGATTAACAGTTAAATCTATGACAAACTTAGCCAGTATGTTTTCCTTCTCCAAAATCACCGAGAGTAAAACCTCCAGCTCGTAAATACTAGATAACAAAGAAAGCTATAAAATTTGATGATTACACTTAGCATCGAAATTTACACGCCTTGGCACCATCACATTAAATTTTTGTTTTTTCAGCCCTTTCTTATGTCTCATATACATAATAAAAAATAAATCTTCACTTAAAAAAAATTGTTGCACAATTGTTCTTTTAAATAGTACTCTAATTTGTCATTATTTTATATATTACGTAAACGTTGATAAATTAATTATTCGGTATGAACATCCGAATGAGCCTCGAAATGGCAACAAGGATGGAGAACAGAGAAATGTTTAGTTAGATATAACAAAGTATAGTTCGTGCTGCTATAACAACGTTAAAGACGAATTTTTTTCTCAATTTATTGATTGCATGAAGAAGTCAACCTAAGAAAGAAGAAAAAAGCAAAACATTTCGAGAATTTCAGGTAATGAGACTTATAGCTGATCTTCTCGTACGAAATGCATCATTTTTACATACGTGGTAAAAATATTTCATGTGCAAACGAAAGCATACAAAGATTATAATAACGAGATTATATTTTTCATTGCTTCAAGTAAATCAGTGTGTCCAATTATTTTGCTTTTCACGAACTGTTGCGTGTTCGTTTATTCATCATATCTGTGACTATTAAGCAGTAAATAAATGTTACCATAAATTTGAACATGCATACGTATTTTTTTAAGTAAAAAAATGTTACGTCGAATAAAACATTATTTGTGAAAACAAATTGTAATCATTAGATTATTGTGACTGTTGAATTTTTGTTAATTTAAATACAATGTTCGACAATATTAATACTAAAGATACTTGATTAAAACATTATATATACATTGCTATATTGAAAGCTATTATTTCAAACGCCAATTTTAAATAATATCAACAAAAATATTGGACAGAAAATATAATTAAAGAAACTTTGATTAATTTCAGTTATGTTTTTATTTTAAAAAGTAAGGACTTTATAATACATAATATTTATTATACAAAACTAACAAACTTATTGTTTATCAAATTTTCACTAACTTAATAGTCTTATTTAACAATATTAATAATAAAAAATTCTTTTTTGCGTTGTTGACACCTCTGTGAAAACAATATTTAAAAGAGGATCTGCGTACTTGGTGTTCGTGACAGAAGTAGATTTCATAAAATTAAAAAATTAATTATTAATTAACAATATTAATCTCATTTATGATAAAAGCGAGCTCGAAGTCAGTGCTTCCAAAATATCGTTTGGCTATAGTTTATCCCCACTGCGGAAATAATTGATTAAACCAACTTTGCGTGTTATCTTCAGGGGCGATTGTTGTGGTAAATGGAGGTAAAGTTGGTCTTAGTGTAGTAGTTGTACTTATTGTGGTAGTAACTGGTGGCGGAGCTGGTTTCTCCGTTGACGTTGTCGTGATTATTGGTGGCAGGGCTGGTTTTTCCGTTGACGTTGTGGTGATTATTGGTGGCGGAGCTGGTTTCTCGGTTGACGTTGTAGTGATTATTGGTGGCGGGGCTGGTTTTTCCGTTTTTTCCGTTGAGGTTGTCGTAATTATTGGGGGCGGAGCTGGTTTTTCCGTTGACGTTGTGGTAATTATTGGAGGCGGAGCTGGTTTCTCGGTTGACGTTGTCGTGATTATTGGTGGCAGAACTGGTTTCTCCGTTGTCGTTGTAGTGATTATTGGTGGCGGGGCTGGTTTTTCCGTCGAGGTTGTCGTAATTATTGGGGGCGGAGCTGGTTTCTCGGTTGACGTTGTCGTGATTATTGGTGGCGGAGCTGGTTTCTCGGTT
>JAPYYW010004717.1:0-20422 GCA_030522545.1 Cremastinae sp. A BG-2022a
ATCAGGACAAGATGTAAATAAAGTATATTTAGTTCTATAATAATTGGTATAGTTGTCACTTTTATATAATAAAATCTACCATACATTTTTCTCAGTGTATATAAATTTTGTGCTTATTGGAAAGCTAATTTTATTTTCAATCGAATCGTTATATTTTCAGGCAATTCTCCAAACTTTGACATTCCGTTACAACCCCCTTAAGGTTGCTTCTAAATGTCGAATGATATCGTTATTTTTGCAAAGTATGATAAAAGGTTTCGAGACTATATAAAATCGTTATGTCACGATCGTTTTTTTTTCTTCTGTTTTTCATGCGTTTTGTTTCGAAAAGTTTAATATATGCTCTTCTGGAAAGAAGCACCGAGTGTTTTCTCAATCGCGTAAAAAAAGAATAAGGCTGTAAATTAGAATGACAGAGTCGAGTTTGCACTGTGTCAAATGCATATGTATTCTCGGGCTTTCAGAAATATTACGCGAGTCGAGTTATGCGCAAAGGTGGAACGCCCGGTCAGAAACGCACGCAATTCGCGTTTATACTCTCATTCGCGAGTGCCCAAGATAAGCTACAGTTTCGCCATTTTATTTTTAGTTTCGAAAAAAAAACCCCATCATTTCCGGTCATTTCGCGAATGATTTTTTTCATAAATAAATTCTTCAATTCACAGTGTAACTTTACTCTCCTAACATAAAAGTTTCAAAATGAATTCCACGTTTTTCGTCATAAACATAAAAATGAAAGGTTTTTGTAGCGAAAAGTCAAATAGTTATGCTTCATTGTGAAAATACTTTTTGTTGTTTTCAAAAATGATACATCTCAAATGCAGAATAAGGTTTTCATTAATTTTAACGTGTATGTAGTCCGATGGATGGTTCTGTCTTCACGCGTAAACATAAAGATACTCGAAAATACGACTCTATACGAAAAAAAAGATATCCACCCACCCACGAGTCTTTAATTGACGAGGAGAATTCAAATCGCGTGCCAGGAAGAACATTAATGTAACGGCCATTAAATCACAGCCGTTCTCTCTCCCTCCCTCTTTCTCTTTCTTTCTTGCCGGATCCCGACCTTTGAAAACTAAATCTGTAATAATTTCTGGCACGTGACATGGCGTACGAGTATATTAAAAAAGCTGAAAAAATGTTTTCAAAATGGCAGACACAAATTGTCAAAAGAATATAGTTTTCATATCTCCTAACTGTTATATCCAACTTTCACTACTATATCTACATATAGCTGTCAAAAAAAAAAAAAATTCCAAGAATATGAATGATGATTTGGGAAAAAGTATCAAGTATAAATATTTGCTTTTATATTTCGTTTATTTCTACCATTTTGGCTTAATTTTCAAACACGTGCATCTTTAAAAAAACAAAAACTACAAAGTTCTACGCTGCAACCAAAAATTCACATCACTCTGATATTTTTGTAATTCTAACAATAGAAGAAAAAATGTATTCCGAGGGAAATATAAAATATCTCGTCGAGCGCCTTTTTTTCTCTAATAATCCCCCCGTTAATCTACATTTCATAACACCACGTGCGTTATATCTTCCTTTGCTGCTAAAACTTCCACTCTCGATTCTTTTGGTTGGCAATATATAACGAAAGAAAAATATATGTTGTTTCGACAATTATTGCGAATCACTCACTCTCGCCCGAGAGCCGAAATTCATCCGGAACGAGGAGATTGAATTCTTGGAGAAGATTTCGCAGATCGCGAGCACTATTATCGTCGCGTTCACCGTCACAGGCACTTCTTAATCTTCTCTTCCTCTCGGCCACCGGCACTGGTTGGGCAAAATACTGTTTGTCAGAATTGTTTCCATTCACGACCTTCCAACTGGCCATAACCGATCAAAATTCAATGTCGAACAACCCTTGTAACTTTTTGTGCATAAAATTCAACGAAATTCAAATTGACTATTGAATAATGGCAATGGAGTCGTTCCCGGTGACGCTCGTTCAATAAAAAAGACAGGAAAAAAGAACAGTGACGTCTGAAAATGAAGAATACACTTTTACTTGGCCAACTGTCGATTTGTGTTATTAAATAAATTTTTTGAGCGCACAAGCCTTATTTTTTCGATAAAACGGAACGAAAAAAATGCGCGGCAGTGTTGCGTCTTGTCTCGCGGGAAAATGAAAGCTTCGAGTTCGCCCTGGGTGCCAGACTCGCACACATATACACAATTGACGTTTTTGTGCAAACACCGCGACGACGCGCTGACGATCTTTTCGTATTTTCGATTTATAAAACGCTCCGAGACTTGGAGATTTTGTTTAACGCGGAACATATTCTCGTGTGCGTTATTTTCTCTCTTTCTCTCTCGCTCCGAGACTTGACGTCACACACACCGTCGAACAAACAGCGTCCAAAGATGCGAGAACACCGACGAAAATAGTTGAATCTTGTCAGGGAATATGCGCGAGAAATCGTCTCGCGTATAAGCTAACAGTCTATCGGAAGAGAAAGAGAGAAAGAGAGAGAACGATTTTTGGCAAATTTTTGGCGTTTCCCGTAGCGCATATGAGACTTTTCACGCCAACATTAACTGGCTGGCATCCACAATCTTTATTTTCACATATTTTTCATCGAGTTTGTCCAATTAGTGACTTGGGCGCCATGGAATTTATATCACTTTTCAAAAATCGTATTCTTTTTTTTTTTCAAATCAAAGACAGAGGATCAAAAACAGAAGCTGAAAAAAGTGAGTATATAATATCTTTTTTAAAATAAATTTTATAAAATTTAAATTGACCGGGGATAATTAGAAATTAAGTTTCAAAAATTTTGAAAAATTTTAGAGGCAAGTATCTAAAAATAAAATAAAAAAACAAATTGGCCATTGATCGAAATTTTGAGTAAAAACGTAGAAAATAAAAAAATTCAATTCGTCAGGACGAGCTTTCTTTGATTTTTTTTTTTCATCCGCAATATTTGCTGGACCTGCAAAATTTGTTTAATATATTTGAGCCAAATTTCTAAAATGATAAAAATCCTTCAGTCTCTCCTTCACTTTTTTTTTAATTCTTCGAAAATACGAGTGACTCACCTCTCTTCAGTGACTGCAGTGCCTCTGCAACGAGCTTCTGGTTCAATCCGCACAGATTTCCCGTGAGCTTTTCACACTTTTTGTGACATGCCATGTCACAGTCTGTATACAACACGGATCAAATTCAACGACGGAAATAAATAAAATTGAGCTAACTTGCGTTTTCAAATATACAATGTATCTCGTTAACTTGATGAATCGAACGAGATGTGGAAATCAGGAAAAAAAAATATTTTTTCCACCAAATCATTTTCGTGGCGTCGACATTTTTCAGAAGATTCTCTCAGCTTTTCATCTCACCGTATAACTCAAAAAAAAAAGGTAATTGAATTAAGCAATTTCATGAAGAATTATGACAAAACGAGTGACCCGAGAGTCTCATTTTTGCGACGTAAAAATCGTTAAAATTATAAAGAAGACTTAGAAGCGGTTTAAAAGTATTTTCACAGCACTAACACAAAAAAAAAGAGAGAAGCAGCAAGTTCGTGCCAATAAGCAACAAAACAGAAGAAGCCTTCGAAGGATAAAAGTATACGCGTGCCAAAAAAAAGTAAATAAAACGCGATAAGAACGTAAACACGACGGAAAAAAAGAACTAAAGTATGGAAAACGATGCAAAGGTGGTCAATCGTCTTTCGATTTTTCTCGACAGCGAAGGAGTCTCTCGATAACTGATCGAGAATATACCAGCTTTCCCCTTCCACCACATTGCGAATTTGTAATACCCCAGCACGATTGAAAGATCGATTGCGATAATTATCGCGAAACGTAAATTAGGACGTGACGGAGAGAAAAAAGAACGAGTACGCAATTGTGTACATTTTTTTTCTATATCAGTCTTGGTTCCTTTTTTTATCCGTTGAAAGCTGCACGTTGTCATTTGTTTTTCCATTTGCCTCATTTTTTTATTAAAGAAAACAGAAAAAAAAATTAATTTGTCGACTTGGAATTTCTCAGTACAGTTTTCAGTAAAAAATGAGTAAAGTAAATAAATTATTTTCAAAATCGACATTCTTACCAATTCTTAAGTAGTTACAAGGATAATTAATGAAATACTAATTAAAAATTTCCTGATTGGTCCAAACTAAAAGAAAATTAGTTCACGATCGATATCGAGCATTTTGATTTTTCGATAGAACTATATGCCTTCAATACATCCTTTGTATAATATGTACTCAGATACGGAAGTATGGAGTTCTCTAGTTAAATAACAGTATAAAGATAGTGAGCAAGTGTTTGATATATTAATCGTTTTTTTTGTCAAGGAAATAACGTGTGAAAGATGTTAAATGAAAAAATAAGTGATTCGCTGCGTTAAAAAAAAACGCAAGTACAATATATACGTTTATTGTCAAAGTTGTGGTCCCTTGGAGTCAAAAGGTCAGTCTTGGCTGATTGTCAAAAATTGGCAACTACTTTAACGTGTATCGAACGTGGCACGGTGACAATACTTTTCGGTACACACCGCGGCCGTGGCTCGTGTCGTGTGAATCGAAATTCTGACTCTCGATCGATAGTGTGGGTGCTCCAAATCGTTGGGATTCAGGGGACTGTTGTGGCCCTCTTCTCTTTTCAAACGCTCCGAGACTTTCGTCAGAATGAGTCCACGATCAACGAATGATCATGGAAAGACGATTTTCTCGTGCGTCACACATGAGCCCATGAGCATTCGATCGAATTAAACCTCTATACCACTTATTGATATTCTGATGAGCTATTAAACTTTTTCAAACAAGAGAGAGTAAACAACTTGTCCAAATAATTTCCCTTATTTCAATCATTCTACCGATTGACCAAAAATAAAAACAGACTTTCATTATAAATTTTGTAAATTTTTTTGTTAATTCAGAAATCATCAAGATTTATTTTAACACGTTCACTAAATTCTGTTCGAATTAAATGACACAACAAAATAGATCAATTAATAGTTGTGGTACATATTAGAACAACATTTCCTGTGAGAAATTGAATACTTTTTTAACAATGAAGATATATAAAAATCATATAATTAATACACCATGTTATAAGTTTAAAGGTGTTTGGGCCATATATACAATCCCAGCAAGAAGTAAATTCGTTGACGTTCAATTTGTAAAATTCAAACTCTATATACCCTTTTGCCAGAGTTACTAATTTTTTGGCCCTTTGTTTAACCATCGATTGTAAACTTTCACATATTTTGTCAAGAATTCAAATATTTTTAATTGTTTAAACAATTAGATCCTTAAAAATAAATGAAAATGACGAGAGAAAAAAAAACTAACATACGAGGTGGCAGCTTAGAATAGTGAACAACGAAAAAAATAAATGTGTCAAATGTCTGAATGCGTATATAGGAATGAAAAATCATACTGGAGAGTCTGGGGGATCCATCGAAGCCGGAATCGTTGCTGCGGGTGGAAGAGACTCGCTTGTGTCCGGGATCCTCGTCGTGATCGTTGCTTCCGGTGCTCTCGGTGGTTGTCGTGCTCTGGGTGCTTCTGGTGCTTCCGGTACTGTCGCTGCTCGCGGAGGCGGTCCTGGACGAGTGTTTCCTCTTTTTGATCTTGGCACGTCGTACTTTTGACAGATCGCGCGGTGTCGCTGTCAGAAGCGAGGCTGGCGTCGTGTAAAACATTTTTATCAATTCCAACGGCCTCTGCTTCGGAGAATTTCGTCCGCTGTTCCCCGGGGATATTCGCTTTATCGGACCCCCGGGTTTCAGCGTCGTGTCCGAGGAATTCGAGATCTTTGAGCCGGAACTCTCCTCGAGCTTCTTCACCGCCTCCTTACCGTCCTTCGTCAACGATTTCTTTTTCTTACCGAGCTTCTTCTTCTTCGAGGAGTCCTGCGCGCTCGAGCTCTTCGACGATGACTTTTTGCTCGTTTTCTTCGAGGAACCGATCTTCTTCTTACCGCTTTCCTTCTTGCCCGTGTCCACGGTCACTTCCGGGCCGATCTCCTTGCTCGGCTCGTCCAGCGACAAGTCCGTCAGGCCTTGCCACTTCGAGATGTTTTTCGACCTCTCGGTTATCGTTTCGTTCGTCGGGGTCCCCGGCTCGTCTTCCTCCTCCTCCTCCTCCTCTTGCACCACTTCCGAATCGAAACTTACGGGAGAGTCGACATTCGTCGGCGAGCTCGGCGCCACGATTTTTATTTCCGGCACTGTCGTGCATACATTGTTGCTTTTATTATTACCGATCTTATCAACGTTATCAACAACCGGCGATCCTGTCTCGATTTCCG
This sequence comes from Cremastinae sp. A BG-2022a, assembly GCA_030522545.1. Lineage (NCBI taxonomy): Eukaryota > Metazoa > Arthropoda > Insecta > Hymenoptera > Ichneumonidae > Cremastinae sp. A BG-2022a. The sequence continues at coordinate 6,283 of JAPYYW010004717.1, forward strand.
ACAGCGAGACAGATATATCGAGGGGAGCAACGATATTTTTCTTCACTCGCGGCGTTTCCGTGCTCGAAGGTTTTCCAAGATTTTCAGTCACCTCGCGCGACTCGTCGCTCTTCGAAGATTCTAGAGTTTTTGTCACTTGACGCGATTCGACATTCGACGATTCGAGATTTTCAACGGCCTGATTCAACGGTTCCAGATTAACCGTCACATTGGGAGATTCGATTTCCGGAGTTTCCAACTTTTTCGTCGGTTCGGAAGATTTGAGCTCCTCGCTGGTATCCAACTTGGATTTTATCTTCTCTTGCTCTGCCAGGATCGCAGCCAACGGGTCGACTGGCTCGGTCTTAGCAGCTTCCGGGCTGAGATTCTCCTCGATGATCGTCGAGAGATTGCGGTCCAATTTGCCGATCTCGGGATTGTCAATCGCCCCGATGGAAAGCTTCGAGAAATTTTCACTAGGCTCATCGGGCTCGCTCTTGGACTCCAGTCGGTCGGCGCTCCTCCGACGACCAGCCTCGTCCGGCTTGGGCTCCAAAATAGTCGGCTCCGCTCTTTCCGAGTCTTTTTTCTTGCCAGCCGAGCCCTCGGCGCTCACCGTTTTCTTCTTCTTTTTCACTTTGCTCAATTTTTTCTCCTCCAAACTCGTGGTATCCACGAGTCTCGCTGGCCCACTTTCCAGACACGCTTTCGGCTCGGATTCCAAAACCATCACCATCGAGTCTCCTACTTTTTTCTCAGCTTCGCCGCTTATGCAATTCGCGCTAATATTATCCTTCCGCCAAGCTTTTTCCTTTATTTTCGTAGCTTCCTCCTTCACGCTCTCAATCTCCCCCCAAAAATCGATCTCCTCCTCCTTCCTGCCGGAAGGACTTTCAGCTTTCTTCAAAAATCCTGTCTCAAGTTCAGATTTATTCAATTCCTTCACTTCACTGCTTTTCTCCTTCTTCAACGTATCTTCGGACGAATCTTTGATCTCATTATTCCGCACTGAAACGTTGTCACCGTTCGTCGCGACGCATGAACATTCTTTCTCACCGTTTTCTTGGTTTTTCAACGATGCGGACACTACCTCGGCACTCGAGGCGTCAGGCTCAACCTTGTTGTCGACTTTACCCAAAAGTAATCGATTTTTTGGCAATTTCGACTGCGCAACATTCTTCTCTCTCCTTGGAACATCCGAGCTCACTTTTTTCTTCAATTTCTTATCCGGAATCTTATTTTCGACTCCGTTCTCTTTGACTTTTTCGGAAATCACCGAATCGGCTGCGCTTTCGGAAATTCCACGTGACGGTACTTTAAAATTATCGGCTGACTTCTTCTCAGAAACCTCGCTCTCGGTTTTTTGATCCTTTTCTCCAAAAACTCGATTCTCCTCGATCACACCGATTTTTGCAACCGTTGGCGCATTTGGCAAGCTCTCAACAAAGTTCGTCAGAGGCGAGATCGCGAGGGTTATTTTTTCGATTTTTTTCTTTTTTCCCTTGATATCCTCGGAAACGGCAATGGGGATGAGAGAAGGCAAAATTTTATTTACCGAGTCGCTGGTATTCTTTTTCACCTCGTTCGTCTCTTTTTTTACTCTTTTTATTACTTTTTCGATTTTTTTTTCGTCTGTTTCATTCTCGGCCGAAACCTTGCCGATTTTTTCGACGTGCAACTTTCCAACTTTTTCCACCGGAACTTTATTCACGATTTTATCGACTGATATATCCTCGGAAATTTCCGAGTCGTTTCTCCTAAATTTTTTCGCAGTATCCTCACGTTTATTTTCCGCCTTCTTCTTATCGCTTATTTCTTCGAGAGTTTGAGAAACGATCGGTTTCGTCTTCTCGTCCCGAGGGGACGAGATTTTCGGACAGAATCGTTGGGAAATCGGTGTCGCGTCGCGCCCAAAGTTTTCACTGGCGATCGATTCGTTCGCAACGATCGAACTCCCGTTGTCGACGTGTCCCGACAATTTTTTCGTGCCTCCGTCCTTCGCTTCTGTCATCCCCTGGCTCCCCGCTACCGACACGGAAATGCTTCTGACCTCCGCGTCACTTTCAGTGTTATCTTTAGACCGGAACTTGGCAACTTTATTGATTTTCGCTTGTCTCTTGATCGTCGCTTCGTCAGTCGCCGAGTTTTCCCTCGCGCTTTCTCCCTCGATCGATTCCTCCGCTCTTCCCTTCGTTATCCTCCCAATCGGCGCCATTTTGTTAGACCCGCCTGGACTCTTCGGCGTCTTCAGCGTCAGATAAACGCTATTCCTAGTCTCGTCTTTGACGTAAGTTTTTTTCACAGGCAATACAACGATCTCATCGTGACACGGATCTTGATGAGCCTTCTCATCCGTCTTGCCGATCGTTTCTTTCCTGATTTTCCCGAGCTTGCTCGGCGGCGCCGGAAGTCTGACGCTGTCCCGGAACTGCTCGACTATTCCAGCCGGCGGATCGATAAAATCGTTTTCTCTCGCGTTCGCGTTTATCCAGAGCGTCGAGAAGTCACCAACGCTGTTGCTCGCCTCGACTTTGAATTTCAAGCCCCTCGGCGACGTTTCCCCCTCGTTGTCCTGAACAGCAGGAAATTCGTCCTCGATATTCGGAAAACTTTTGTCCTCCATTTTCGGTAACTTTTTAACAATTCTCAAGGAATCTTCTTCGACTTTTGAAGAATCTTTCCGAGTCTCCTTATTACTTGCGTCTACTTCTATGAGCTTTTCATCGATCAATTTGTTCGATTTGTCAATATCATCGAGGATCGAAGATGATTTGTCTTTTGTTTCCCTTCGATTATCTTTACAAACTTTCTTCGTCCTCTCGAGATCTTCGGCCTCGTGTCCGGTCTCTCGGGGCGGCGAGGGCTTGTCCGTCGTCTTCTTCCGTTTCTTCACCTTTTTAGCGATCTTCTTGCTCCTCGCCTCGTCCTGATCGTCCCCGGAGAGAGTCTCGAGCTCGTGCCTCGCCCTGGGAGTCCTGACAAAGTTTTTCCTTATGAGAGTCCCCATGCGAGTCTCGACCTCGATCTCGGCCTGCTCCTCCGCGACCAGAGTGTCCAGGACGTCGGCCTGAGCCTGGGCGATCAGGACTTCTCTCTTGAGCTGCTCAGGGTCGATATGGACGTCCGCGGAGGACCTTCGCCGGGTCATTCTACGAGTAACCCGCCTCTGGATAGCCTCCTGCATCTCCTCGCGCTTCTTCCTCTCCCAATCGTTCTCCAGGCTGACCTGGGTGTACAATTTCGTCCTGAACTCGGCTTCGGCCTCGGGCTTCTTGTCTTTTATCAGGAATTTCTCGACCAGCAGCTCCCCGACCGTTTTCTCGTGGCGCTCGTTGTGCTCACGCAGCGCCGGGTTGTCCTTCAACGCCTGCGACCGGATTCTTATCGTTGGACGATCCCGGCGCAAACGGTTCCGCTGGTTCTCGTTGTTATGCGACGACGACAACGCTCGCGGCGTCGAGACATCTATGTCCGCCGTATCTATCACTCGCCGCGGACGCGACGTCATCGTCGAACTACCTCCCGTTCCTGTCGGCCCATAACGTCGCAACGCGCTCAACGGCGTTTCCGATATCGTCGTCAAATGCGGCGCGTATCTCGTCGAACCCAGCGGACTGTGAAGCGTTCTGCAATTTTTTTTTTTCATCTTTTTTCTTCTTCTTCTTATTCTCTTCGGAATCATTAAATTACCCTGCTTATTTCTCTCCCAAGTCTTACAGTCTACTACTTTTTTCACTCATAATAAAATTTTTTTAAATAAAAGTCAAAGAGATTTTTTTTCACGAACTTTATTTGTTCGAGGAGGTTATTCTAGCACGATTGTTACTTCAAATGTTTTTTTTTTCGCGTATAAACTAAAGATACAAGATTACATTTTTTTGAAGATAAGTTTATGGAAATCTTCAGAATAAATGCTTTCACCATCTTGTAAACAAAATATCCGTTGTCAAATTACAATTACTTTTAACAATAAATGTGTATGTTGATTGTTACGTGGTACTTTTAAATACATTATACATATTCTCTTGCGATATATCAAGTGAAATGTGTGTACGAAAATTATCTTTGAAATATCGTTTCATGCAAGTATACCTCCTTAAAAAAAGTTTTTTCTCATTTTGATCATAATGTGAGACAGGTTGCGTGGTCAACGATGATTTTAATGTCCAAGGAACAAAATTTTCTGTTAAGGTGATGCCGTAGATGTACCACGTGACACAAAACGCGATTTGCTCAAACATGCAAACTATTGATATTTCGTCAAAATCCAAAGATCAGCCCATTTAAAAAATTAAAGAAGTTTGAACCAATCGCGTTTTCCAACTGCCTGGGATCTGCAGCATCATCTTAAAAGTATACATTGAACAATTTTTATGTAACGTAAGGTTTATAAGTTTTCACTTGGAAGAATAAAAGAGCTCGAGAAATGTGTTCCAAGGATGGCTATAGCGCAATGTTTCTTGGCAATCTCGGTAGACCGGCCATTTCTCATGTCACCGAAGATGATCCGTGACGGGTCCTCCTCGGATTATAATTAGAAAGATGCGAGCGTACGATAATGAAAGCTTTATGAATTATCTTTCTTTTACCTTCCTATAAATTGCGTATATTCTCATCAGAAAACTCCCATCTTTCCGCACTACAAAAAGTTATTATAAAATTTTATCCATCACCAAAATTTACATTTTTTCCCCAAGCTTCTCAAACTAATAGTAAAACTTTCGTAAAACGCAAAAAATTAAAAAAAAATTTGTTTTTTCTTTAAATTATAAAATTAAAAAATTTTTACACAGAAAATCGTATATAGTTTCCGTCACGTGAATAACAACAAAGTGCAAAGTACGTTCTTTATAAATATATTTCGCCTGTTTTAGAGCGTTAAGATATATTTTGACGGACTGATGGATTGCGTGGATTTTTTTACGTCTATTTTCGACTTTCTCGACTTTTTATGTATACGTTCAAGTTATAATTTTTTACTTTTTTTTGTGCAAGTGTGAATGAAACCAGAGCAACGAGAAGTCTCTCAGCTGAAGCTCCGGTGACGTTTTGACTTTGATTTATGTATATACTTTTAATTTTTTTTCTCCCTCGGTTTTCTCTCTCGTTCGAGATCCGTCGTGTTTAATACACGTGTTGGTTACGCCTCTTTACGATATTCGTAAGTGATCCCGCGAAAACGAGCTCCGCGTCTATTGTACGTAAAGTTATTCGAACGACGTCAGCCCGAATGTTTGGAAAACTTCCAAACGATGCGACTACATGACCAGCAAATTATTCTTCGATCGATTAAAAGTTCATTTTCTCCCATATTTACGCCCTGCGCTCCCGGCCAAACAAAACGAAAACACTTTCCGACTCGTTTAAACGAATATAACTTGAATAATTTTAATATAAAAAATATTTTTTCAAGTATATTTAATACGTTTTTTAATATATCTTTTTAAGCATTATTTTATTGCGAAGTAAACACCTCGAAATCTACGATATATTTTGCAATAATAAATTTCAATAAACAATTAAAAATTATTTATTATTAAAAATTATTTTTAATATTTCTATTTTTTTAATTCTGTTTTCACGATCTTCATAGTAAAATTTATAAAAACGAAACTATGCGTTTTTATATTTTTCAAATATATATTTATTAATAATAGCATCTCAAGAAAATGGCAAACTGTCAAGGTGCCGATTGCGAAAATATTGGAAGATTTTGACATAAATTTAAAAGAGAATCATATACGGGAACAAAAAAAAGTGTTGTCAGCACAATGTACGAGACACGTGTGTGTATATAGTCATTTTTTAGACCAATACCCGTAAACAAAGCGAAAAAGCCTCGGCGGGAGAGAGAATTCTTTAAGGAAAAGTACTCGCGTGATCGTCGCCGAGAGATTTAGTTAGACCGAATGCCAATTGCTTATTTTAACGCGTTACGTGGACAAGACACTGCCTAACTTGCGTACAGAAACCTCACGTCGCACTCGAAACTTTGCCGGTTCTCTTTTTTACGAATCTTCATTTATTTCTCTACTCATCCTTTTCTTCCACTCCCTTTTTGAATTCCCAGAAAACCAAGCATTTTACTCCCGAGTAACTCGACGTTCCGACAATTATCATTATATATCCGTCTCCTGGAAATCGAGATTTTCCCAATCGTCATCACCAAGATTTCGAAAAAAAAAATATTATTTTTATACCCTCTTCGAAGATATGCCAAAAAAGTTTTATACCACTTATCCACCGCTAACTTATTTTTCGTGGTTTTATTTTCGAGAATACTTTTCGAGTTTTCACATACCAAGTAATATTGAATCTTTTTTTTTTATTCACATACTTCTTTTCACGACTCGCTCAACAAGGTATTCAATCTTTTTTTACTGAAATGTGTCAAAAATCTTGAAACCTATTGTGTACGTAACAAATGCAAACGTTCGTCTAGCCATTAAGCATTTTGATGATTTTTCTTGGCGGGAAATGTTTTATCGAATTTTTTTCAATTAATGTCATTCTCGTTTTATATTTTGAGAGAATTTGCGTTTCAAATAATCAGTTTTAAAATACATATATTTTTTTGTTAATCGATCGAATTTTTTGATCATTTAACCAAAATATCAAATTGAGAACAAAATTACAAAAATAATTTTCGTTGTTGCTCAATAAAATAAAGTACTATTTTTCATTTATTTCATAAAAAATGATATTTTTAGGAATATACATTTTCTAAAAACATTTTCGGAAAAAGAGTGGTCGAATTTAAATCGAATTACAATTGGAAAAAAAAATTAATGAATAGTCGTTACGACCATATTTTACGTTGAAGCACCTTGTAGTGAATTAATCGCCAGAGGATCTGTCATCATTTACGAGATCATCGCTGTATCGTATATCTACGCGAATTTACGCCACGTTCAACTATGTGTTCATCGATATTGCATGTCCTACGCATTTGCATATATTTTATTGACTTCGGTAGAATCTGCCAAGCGCAAAGCTTATCGCCATTCACTCACGAAAGATCGCCGTTTACTATTTTTTATTTATTTACACACGATTCCATCGATAAAAGTGAAAGTTTCAAATGCATTGCGGACGCACCGATCGACTTATTTTTTCCATTTTCTTTTTATTTTTTTGCAGAAACATTGAAAATGGAAAATTTTGAGGTTTTTTTTTGTTCAAATGGGCGCTAATTGACATTGAACGGATGTTTATGAAAAAAAGCAAGAAAGGATAGTGCGTAACATGGAAAAACTGTGCGATCTTTTCACTCGAGCAACTTGACTGGCCAGCCAAGGTTCTCACTTTATTTATAGATGAAAAAACGACGTATCGGTGTGTTAATCGAACACGTTACAATCGAATCCTTCCCTCGAGATGAGAGAGACGAGACGCGGGACGTCACTGAAACCGGAGCAATAATGTTTCGTTTTTTTTTTCTAGTCTCATCGAGACATTAATCAATCGTTGACCAAGCATCGGTGTCTCACTGTAAAACCACGTGAGAACGGTGAAACCGAATCGGTCTCGTTTTTTCTTTTTATTTTTCATATATTCCAATTTTTCGACATTTTTTTCAGCGCTCGTGCAGCTTGAAATATTTTGTTGCAAGCTTACCGTCCGGTGCCTGTCATTAAAGAGCTGTGGTTCGAAAACGGGCCGCCGTAGTAATACGGCAAAGCCTCCCCGTAATACGGCATTTTGGCGAGTACACCCTTTGGTCCCTTTCGCGATTAAATTTGGTCTTTCATCCAAGAGAAAAAATTAAACGGAAGAAAAGAGGCTAATTTCGCTGTTTTTCGTCCCAAAGTCGCTCGATCGGTCCGATGAAAGATTCAAAGTACGACGGGACGATATTGTCGTACTTCGCGCGATCTCGTTTTTTTTTCTTCTTTTTTCTCGATTAAGCTGATATCGCGACTTTTCGCGCCGCGCACCGTCAAGAGTTTCCTTTTTTCAGGTGCGAAATGCGTTCTCACGGTTCAGGGAGCCAAGACCGACTGAGTTTTAAGCCAGCGACCCAAGTGGTAATAATAGAATTCTAGTGTACGAGGCTTCCCTAGCATTCGCGATATATGTCACAGCACACACCAAACCAAAGACACTGTAACAACCATGCGAGAACGGACAGAGACAGAGCCAGAAGTGGGAGATTGACAAGCCGAAATAACGGAGGAGGGAGAATAACGAAAAACGGACCTCGTCAAAATCTACCAAAATCAGCTAAATTTCAACTATTCTTACCCCCTTCGTTCATTTTACCTGAAAAAATTGGGTCTTGCTAAGCGATTTTACGTCAAGGATGACTTTTTACCCATCTTCGATAAAAAAAATTGTCATTCTTAAAGAAAAGCTGTATTTTCAGTATGAAAATAAAAATCAACGAAATTTCTTTTACAACGAAGGACTCGTTTTTATAAAACTTACGAATTCTATTGATTGTAAAATAACATTTTATTTATAAGAATGCAAATGAATTTTTTCACTTCAAGTGCAGGAAGCAAATATATGTATATTTCAATTTTATAACGTTTTAAAGATAATTTTATAACGTTTGCTTGGAAGTACAAAAGAAATATTTGGACGAGAGATTGGATTTGAAAAAGGTTGCCAATAAGTGGTATACGGGATATAACAACTCGTTACTGTTAAAAAGCAGTCTCTTTCTCTCGCAAAACACAGTCACGAGTAAACTCGTGTGTATTTTGGCGAGAGAGCGAAATATTGCGCGACAAAGAATACGCTTTCTCCCAAATTCTCGTCGTCCCAGTGGATTCAAGCAATTGCTTCAACTGCGTTGCTATAGAACATCACTCCAACGGCCGAGCACTACCGCAAAACTATAAAGTTTAAAAATAATGTGGGTTGACGTCCTATAAGTAGACGGCCCACCAAATCTCCCGTGTAACACACATTTTTCGAAATACTAGCAAAACTCGACCCAATTTTTTGTTTTCATTGTCGTAATAAAAAAAATATACTTTCAACCGTTTATACCACGAAATTTTATTTTTTTCGCTAATTTTCGAAAATCATAGTTTTCATATGTTCACAAAAATTTAACCAATATTTTTTAATATTTTTATTTTATGATTTAGTATAATTTACATTATTTAACTGGAATAAAAATTTGAACCTCTTTAAGCAATAAAAAAATTAAAAGTCTACTCTTATTCATGACATATTTTTTCTAATTAAAAAAAAATTGGTCGTAAAAAAGCTTGAAAAATGTACAAGTGTTAAAAATAATTGTATAATGTGCTAAGAAATAAAAAATGCGTACTATTTGCCATTTCCCAAATTAAAACTATAAAATGAAAAGTCAAGACGAAGAAGCATTGTTTTCATTAATTACATCCACGCGATACATCGTAAGAAAATGTCAAACTGTTGAAACGTCTACGAAGCGAGGCATACAATGAATTTATTTTGAGCTCGAAGTGCAGATCGATATGATTTTGAGCGTATATATAAACATTCGTTTGGTGAGCGAAAACTAACGAGAGCTAAGCCAAGAGAATATATGCCGATCGCAAGCGCCACGAATTCGATGTTTGTAAATAAAAGTCCCGATGATGGTAAGCTTTGATTTACAGACTGCATCCGTTCTTTGCACTTCATTTTCTACGCAAATAACTGTAACCCGGAAAAATGTGCTACATACGTGCAAAACCCAATTTTCACTTGATTTTTTCATTTCTTTTTTTCTATTTTACTTCAAATGGGAAAAAAAAGACAAAATAAGATAAACGCTGATGCTTGAAAAAATATTTCATCTTTTCATCGGGAACTTTTATTATATTTTCAATGATTTTTTTTTTTTTTCGATAAATTTTTCAAAACTTTTTGTTCTGTGTTTACTTGCCATCGCATCGAAGTCCCTGACGAAAAAATCCATAAAGGCCGGAGCCGCAATGGTCGCAGAATGTGAGTGACATGAAGGTATGAGGTCGAAACCTGTGAGGCACATCCACCTTGAAACGTTCCCTCAAGTACTGACATTAAAAACATGTCCAAAAATTAGGAAACATTTTATTAAACAGTTTACTTTGGCACATTTTCTCACTAAATTTCTTATAAAATTTTTTGTTTTTTAAGAATTAAGAGCTTTTGACGATTTTTACAAAATCAGCGGTGCAAGCGGTAAGTTGCTTTTTATTGCCTAAGATTGTTGCTCGCTCTACTTTATTTTTATAAAAAATTGAAAGCGCAGCCGTTTTTTTTTTAGATTTCATTCTTTTAAGATGGCTCATCAATGAATTAAAAAACGGGAGATATAGATAAAATTTTGAGAGGGTATTATTTGTGGTATAGCAAACAAAATTTGAAAATTTTAGGGTCAGTTGCCAGGCAAATTATTGCAAACGATCTAATCAAAATTTGTATTTTAACAATGCTTTCATGGGAGATTATTGTATTTTCATCGAATATGACATGATACATTTTGACAAAAAACGGGGGAGATTTAGTTCAAAATTGGAGTACTGCAAGATAAAATCTTAAGCTTTCCAACGATATGTGATAAACTGGTTATTGCCAGGGAATTTTTTTTGAAAAATTTCATTTGAAAACGATCCTGCGTAAGAGACGCAAAAACAATTTGACTATCGTGTGATCAAATATTGAGACAAAACGCGCGAAAAATGCATCTGTCAGTGCAGACCCCATTTGTAATGATACTATAGTAATAGCGTAATATTTTGATAACGCTAATTTGTATCAAAGATAATCATGCAAACTTAACATTGTCATTTGATTAAAAAATACAATAGTAAGAAATAGGCTGTGAATTTGGAAAAAAAAACTATTATTTTTTGGTTATCCTGGGTTGACATTTACATTTTTCAAAAACAAAATGAATACTTCTGCTGTCTGTTGCTTATCAATAAAATGTCAAATGACATTTTATAATAACTGTTATTTGTAATAAACTATGAATGAAGTATCAACAGAAACATCATCAAAATTCATCATTTTTATTTACGTATAGTATTTTGAAAGATTTATACGTTTTATAAATTTTTTTGTCGTCATGGTTTTGGCTAGCATTATCACTGATGAACCACCTTAACGCTCCACACAAATTCAACTGGAGATTAGTGCATACATCCATAGAAACAGTTATTGTGCTCTAAATTAAGTACATAGATGCTAGATTCTATAAAAATTTGAATGCAGCTCGAAGTAGCAAAAGTCAATGTATAATCAGACAATATTACCATTGCCCTTTCACTACAACAAATTCAATATTTTTCTCTTACATCATTTATTTATCTATTTATTTGGTAATTTTCAAAATTAACGTTAATTTATCTTATTTGAAAAATTTCAAAATTCTTAATTATAAAATTACACATGAGTATTTTTTCATTAAAATTTCATTATGTACATATTTGTACGTATTGCGTAAATTTATTCGCAAGTGAAAATACGTATGGTGCGCATAATTACAAACTGGGAGGTTGGATTATTGGTTTGTTTTCTAGTACAAATTTTAAACGAGAAGTAGCGGTTAAAAATTACCGACTCTGCCTCGGAAGATATTGAAGAATTTTTTAGCTGGCGAAGCATCGTCGATAAGGTCGCAAACGATTAAAAAAAATTTAGTCGAATAGAGTTTTCATTACATTAATTGCTTAAGCGATAAACATTTTTTAATGTTTAAAATAATATTAAAATTGGTAAAAACATGACGCTTATTAAAAATATCACAGGTATTCGTAAATTTCTAATCTACACTATTCAAAAGCAACATTTTTTTCAATTGCGGCTTCAAAAATTAGTATCTAGTTGCGAAAAAATCGGTGCAAATAAATGACTGTATCCTCGAATACTCACTATAGTATTCTCGGATTCTCGTCCACTTTCGGGACATTTCGTTAAAAGTTTGTCGTGACATTTTTTGTGAACAGCAGTCTGGCAGGCTGAAAAAAATATTTAATTATTATTTATACGAATGAGAAAAAATGATCAGCTATAGCATAAAAAAAGATATGATCAGTTATAAAATTATTATTAAGAGGGTTAAGAGAAATAATAATTGAATACAGAAAAAAAAAGTTTCATTATTTTACTAATTTTGGAAGAATATTCATTTTCTTGAGTTTCAATAATTCGTTAAAAAATTTATTTTAATTTGTTTTTACCTTGACATTGATATCCCTGTTTTCCGAATCCCCTAAAACATAAACACGAAATTCAGCGCCGCCGGTTTCACAGAGAAAAACAATTTTTTATCGTGTTATTTTGGTTTCTTATAACGGTTCAGGCATCGGAGAAACATTTATTATTAGAAAATCTTAAAAATTTGTGATTTATAGTGAATATTTTACGAGACGGTACGAGGCAAGTCGAAAAACATTTTTCGATCTAATCGCTCTCAATATTAGTTATGATTTGTTGAAATAAAAAAATGTTCGGCTCTCTTAGAGAAGAGATTCAAAAGAATACAATTGTGGAAATACTTTCATTTAAAAAATCATCCTGTTCAGCAGGAACTTATTACAAAAAAAAAATATTCTCGTCAAAAATAATTAAATAGAATAACCCGGGCTTTAAAAAGTGTATTCGAAAGCAATGTAAGTATAATCAATTCTATTATAATTATAATCACAAAGAGATATAAACTGTTCTAAATCCAAAAAAATATAAGCTATGAATTTTGCCAAAAAAAAAACAATACATCATTGCCGTTAAATAAAATTTGTTGCAACATGAAAAATTTTTACAGAAAATGGATGAGTGGGCAAAATTGTTATTTTCAAAAATAAGATAGTAATATGAAAATGCATATTTTACCATAAGAAATCTTTGCAAAAAGCGCAAAAAGTTGGTTGGCGAAAAAATTTGGCAACTAGTTTGTGTCCCCGGACAACGTGAACTTTGTTGTGTTTAACTGCGCCTCTTCTTCTCGTAATAGGCACCCCAACTTTCGTTTCCGGTTTCGGTGGTGCTGCTGCACCGAGGGCATCCCTCCGTGGTATTCTCGTTCGATAAACGTACGTTCTTCCAGCACTTGCTGGCGGTAAATCCGCAGGATTCAACGGAGAGGGTATCCTCGTCCTGATGCCAAAAATATATCATATCTTACTCCTCACTTCTCCATTTAAATAAAAAATAAATTACATGTTGTTTCATAAAAATTTACCTTGATGGTTTTTTTTCAATAAAATTGAAATTCTGCATTTTTGCCAAAAAAGTGGTAAATTTTTTAATGTCTTAGGTGGATTTTTAACTGGCAACTTGAGCACATTGTTTAAAAAATGAAATATTCAAAAATCAGTAAAATATTTTAAAAATAATATTTATGAAAAATGTATATTAAAAGTTAATCCAATTCTCATATTCTCATAAAAAGCATAACTCATTTATTACTGATTGTTGCTCTACATATATCTTTAAATTGTTTGTTCAACATTGTTTATTTTTACTGTTCAAAAAAGTATTTGACAAGCATTTCAATAATATTTCAAATGCATCCAAGTACAAGAAGTTTGTTTGACCAAATTGACATCTGAGATTAATGCGAGCTTTTTGTGATTATTTTACTATAGAAAGTTAATTATTTAAGAGTGTTGTGATGTGTCAGTTAAATCAAAAAGTTGCTGCTCAGTTTTTCTCAAGTAAAAAGTGGTTTTCGAGTAAAAGTTCATTAAGAAAAGTTGTTGCAAATTGACTAAAGAATAACATACTCGAATTACAAGGTCGTTCAAAGTCAATTGTGCTTGTTATATGATTAAAAAAATGTCGAAAAAAAATTTGCTGAGATTTAAAAAAAAAAATTTTAAACATTCTTTGATGTTGTACAAAGCTCCATGCCTAATTTCGTGCGACTTCACAGCGTAGAAGTTGAGATATTTAATGTTGAAAATCACAATATCAAACACGTGCTCTTATACCGAAGAAACGAAAATAGTGATTTTTGCCAATAAATATCTCGACTTCCGGACTGTGAATTGTTCTAAAAATTGGTCCACACGAGCACATTACGTCAAAAAACGTCTATGTAAATTTTTATCAAAATCGTATCAAAAATATTTGACCCCACAACAACTTTAAGGAGGTATTATCGTTTCTCACGTGAAAATTATTTTCCAACTTTTTTCGCTAAAATTTGGCACACATTGAGATTAATGTGATATGTAACTTATGTCGAAATTTC
>JAPYYW010004718.1:0-22349 GCA_030522545.1 Cremastinae sp. A BG-2022a
TCTAAAATTTGGTATACACGTGCATATTGCGTCAAAGAACGTCTATGCACATTTTTATTAAATTCTATCGAAAACGATTTTACGGTACAACATCCTTAAACGCAAAACATCCTCCTGGATTCATGGCCAAGATATTCTAAATTCTAAATTTGGACACGGAGCGATGATTCGCGAAAGTACGCTTTTATTATTTCTCTGGCTCGTATTCTGATCGTCAGCAGCGTGGGGTTCTCGGTGGCGATGCGCCGAGAGAGAAAGAGAGAGAGAGAGAAAGAGCCGCAGGTAGATTTAATAACGTCGAGCCCGGGCGCTACCTGCCGCGGGGCCCGGCCGAATATTTTATCCCCCGATATGAAATATAAATATTAAAATCCATACTCGGTGTGTCTCATTACGAGAAAGGGAGAAGAAGCCTCGAGAAATCTAAAGAAGGAGAAAAAAAGAAAAAAAATAACGATATTCGGAAGCCGGACGACGTCAATTAATCGAATTCCCGCTCGAAAAATTGGGCCTGCAGCCTCTCGTGTCCTTTCTCCGTTTATTCCCGAATCCACGGATGACGTATGCCCAAAAAACGAGCATTCCGATTTCATCCTCGGACCACGAAATTTTAGGGACTCGAATCAATTCTCGTTGCATCGAAATAAGGCGAAATTTCATCTCACGCTCATATCTCCTTTTTTCCCATCCTTGTCTTTTTTTTTATGAACAAGAAAAAAAAAGAAATACAAATTTTTCTCAAAAAAAGAGAAAAAAATAATAATTTCGCGCTCTCTCGGGGCGCGAAATTATAATACGAGGACACGTGGGGCCTCCTGGCGCCACAAATCATCGACAAAAATCTAATTTACGAGCCCGGGTCTGACCCGGCTTAGCTAGACCGGACCGGGCGAGAAACTCGAAATAGTTTCCTCTGAATAATAATTATCATAATAACAATATTTTTCACCAATAATAATAATTAGCATAATAATAAAAATAATGACGCGAGGAATATGATATTTCGGAAAGTAATGTGACAAAAATGGGGACGCTTGATGGGGATATTTCGAAAATAAATGGATCGTCGATTATTACACCGGGAGAAAAATGTTTGGTAGATTTTATTATAAAGTGACAACTATACTTAGTGTCATTAAACTAAATACATATCTACCTTTAGATCAGGTCCATTGTGAAATATAATTACTTTTAAAATAACCAGTTTGCTTGTCAATGTATAGTTGTCACCTATTAAGAAAAAAAAGTATGGTAATTTTTATCATAAAGTTACAAGTGATATACTGATATGCTCTGATTATCATGAAATTAAATTCATTTTTTTTTATTCTGTTCATTACAATTGATTCCCAAAAATAGAATTACATTTTGATATAATTTTAATTTAGGT
Organism: Cremastinae sp. A BG-2022a; assembly: GCA_030522545.1. Classification (NCBI taxonomy): domain Eukaryota; kingdom Metazoa; phylum Arthropoda; class Insecta; order Hymenoptera; family Ichneumonidae; species Cremastinae sp. A BG-2022a. The sequence goes on from JAPYYW010004718.1 coordinate 1,391, forward strand.
TTAAAATACATTTAACTTCACTGTAAATATATTTAGTTCTAAAATAAACAGCACAGCTGTCACTTTATAGATATCATCTATTGAGAAAAAAATGTAGTAACTTTTACTATAAAGTGACAACTATATACTAATTATCATGAAATTAAATTAATTTTGTTTGATTCTGTTCATTACAATTGATTCCCAAAAATAGAATTAAATTTTGATATAATTTTAATTTAGGTTTAAAATACATTTAACTTTACTATTAATATATTTAGTTCGAAAATAAACAACATAGTTGTAACTTCATAGTTGTTGGCATCCCTTAAGAAAAAAATAAGGTAGTTTTTGCTATAAAGTCACAACTATATACGTATTATCATGAAATTAAATACATTTTTGGATTCTATCCACTATATAATTGATTCTCAAAAATAGAATAACATTTTTATATACTTGTAATCCAGACCTAAGGAATATTTAATTTTGTTATTCAAAAAATACATTTAGTACTAAAATAAAAAGTATATTTATCATTTTAAAATAAAATCTCTTGTAAAATAAAAGCATATAAAGAATTCGTCATGCTTCACGAAAGTCCTCGTAATTTTAGAGCCAACTTAATTGGTTCGTCGATTAGGAACAGTTTTGTCAGCGCATTGGTTCATATAAATTCTATCACCGAAATCTAAAGATCGCGACGACTTTTTTATTCGGACAGTCATCATTAGAACGTGCTCTTTACGCGCTATCAAATATTCATGCTGGGAAAAAACCAGTTCCAAAAAGAACCATTACTATAGTTTACTTTAATAAATACTTATCATACCATTTCACATTGGAAATTGCTCAAAATAAATATCATCGAACGAGACAGGTTTAAGCGTTGTTTTTCTTTCATCAAAAATGCCTGTAAATAACGAGCGAGAAAAAAAGCCACATATATTTTTCATTTTTTTTTTTATTTTAATGGGCTGATATTATTAGGAAAGCGCGGAGCTATTTCTCCGGATTCACCGGCTAGAATTTATTATTCTGCGCGTTATTTTACACACTTATTTGGATTCGCTCGCTCGTTTTTTATTTATTGTTTTTCTCGTTTTTCCCGCGAAGGTGCCCCGTTGCGGCCGGATTATTAGCCCAGGCTCTCTCGTTGCTCCTGTTTCTCTCTCTCTCTCTCTCTCTCGTTCGCCCGGTGAAAAAATACTGGCCGAATCCTGGCGAATTCCTGGGTGGGGCGAGTCCTGCTGCTCGGCAGTAAATCACGCTCGCGGAGGTGGCTGTCTGGCCGCTCGCAGAAAACCAGACGGGCGAGCTCTCCGTTTTCAACTCGAGTTTATAAAAGCGAGGCGAGAAGCGAAGTAGCCGATCGTTCCTTGCTCTCATTTACTCCTTTTTCACTCCAGACTTTTTGTTACGAGGAAAAAAAAAATAAAAAACAACTCGCGTCATCGAAAAATTTTCTAAAATTATTCTTTAAGTTGTTTATTTCGGAGAAAAAGTAAAAATTTTTCTTTAATCATATACATGTATATTTTTATGACAAGTACTTTACATACAGTACGTAATGTAATACATAATATACCGTACGAAAATAAAATAAATAACTAGTTAAATAAAATAATTGATATATTAACTTGGCTTAATAAAATGAATAATTGATTACATAAAACAATTGAAAAATAAATGTAATGCATAATATACTATATGACAATCGAATAAATAATTGATTAAATAAAACAATTGATATATGAACTTGGCTAATCTCTACTCATAAAAAAATTCAACGTATTGCTTTGGAAATAATGACCTTGATGTTAAAATCATTTATTTCGACTTGCAAAAATTTTCACGAATTACTTATTATGAAGTAGATTTTGTCAAGGACATTCATTATTCCTATTTTCGATTCTAGAAAAATCAGGCAGGAGGACCTCGAACACCCCTAATTTCCTCGGCCCACTTTTATTATAACTTAACTTGTACGTGTAATAATGTGAGAAAAACTCGCAACTAAATTTTCTACTTTTTGTATCAATATAAAATTTATTAATATGCACCATTGGGTGACAATTTTTCATTTTATCTTCATGTTTGTCTCAATGTTTCAAGTATTTAACAAACAAGTCTCTGACGTGGAAAAATATACCTGAATAGTTCAGTGATTGTAAACATGAAAAAAAAAGAGAAAGAAAGTTCGTCGAGCATAACAAGTTTGAAAAATTTTCAAATTTTCGGGAATACCTCGATTTTATTGCTTCCATTGTAATTTGTCGAGGTCGAGTGAAAAACAAAACACGATCTTGATTGCTCGGATTTTTAACGCAATTTTGGAATCAGTATCTCGGTATAAAGTGTCGAGGTAAGACACGTCGTAGGGTCTTGCCAGGTAGTTCGTTACTGAAAAACATTTCGTAGGAAGAATTCGACAAGTTTATTGAGTGCCAGTTCCAGTGTAATTTTCAATAATACGAAAAGTGAAGTGTTTAGATTTATCTAATTTATAATATCGTTTCGAAATTCTTTTAAAAAACGGCAGTTTGGGGATGAAACTGCTGTCTAATTGATGCAAATAATTTCGATTCTCCTATTTTATTCTATATAGTATAATTTTCCTTATAATAAACGTGCGTATGCAGTTGTTTTCAAGGTTATTAAATTCGAACGAGTAGTTTTTCAATAGCTATTTTGCATCGAATAATTGGATTTTTCATGATAAATTATTATTAGTCCTATACATTTTTCATTACCCGATGGTTTATTTTTTAACGTGATTAAAAAAAAATACAAAGAATATTGAGTTTTGTATGCAGTGCGAGGCCCAAGGAACATATTAAGCAGGAAATTCGACAGTTTGCTTCGTCTCTATGAATCATCCTTAATTAAGCTGATTTCTTCAAGAGAATAAAGGTAAGAAATCGCTAATTGAAAATTTCATGGGTCCACGAAACCCAGTGTGTTAAAGAAAAATTCGAAAAATTGAAAAAAAAAATTTTCAATTTTAAGAGATATTTATTCGAGTGAAAAATTTCAGTAGATAACGAAAATGCTAATTATTCGGAGTGCAATCCAAAAATTCATATTGAATAAGCCAAAAAACTGAATTTTGATCAGATTTTTTAATTGTTCAATATGAATGTTGGATTGCACTCCGAATAATTAGCATTTTCGTTATATATGAGACATTTCCGATTAAATATACAATAATAAACAAATATGAAGCCTCCAATCAATTAATTAATAATTACGAATTAAAAATAATAAGTGCATAATTTTTTATTTAAATGTAGGGTATATTTTATCCAAAATTATAAATAATAAATGCTCAATGCATTCAATTTAGGAATTTTAAAAAATAACAAATTAAGAACATAAATATTTTGACAAATTAATTTATTAATAAGACATTTTCAGGGCTTTTCGAGTATAAAATACTAAAATATCGAAAATCAAAGTTAACGACGATGAAATCGAACCAAAATATACCATGATACAGCTATAAATATGCTTTTTTTTAATTTAAAAGAACTCAATTTTAAACTTATGCTGAAAATTGTCTCAAAGTCTTTTATTGTTCTTATTACTGCAAAAAACTGTTGGTTAACGACTCTTGAAACTTCATTTTATGTTTGAAATGGAATATTGGAGCACATTTTTTCGATGAAACTATAATAATTCCGCTGTAACATTGAAAAATCGACCAAATTAATGGATAATTCAACTTTGGCCTTGAATAACCTTTTAATAAGTGGACTAATCGAAAAATGTCAAGGAACCTTTTTTGCAGATCGTTAAATTCTCTACAAAAATATGCTAGTACTTTATTGTCTGACGTATCGTTAGATAGTAACAAAAATTCAACGTAAAAAACGTAACTGTTTGCATGTTAATCTTATATGGAAAATTGAAAAGTGCGATGCGCCACCTGTTAATATTAAGGTAATTCTATCGTGGTTGTATGGTAAAAATGATTTTCTATAGAATTTCTTAAAACTTCGCATACATATTCTTTACCATGGTGCTCAAGTATGTGTCAAATTTTAAAAAGTTTCTCTACTAAGAAATCGAGATATTTATTGTTGAAAATCATATCTTTTTGTAACTTTCCATAAGAGCCTGTGTTAAAAACAGTGATTTTCAACATGAAATATCTCGATTCCTCAAAGAAGATTTATCTAGTTTTTAAAAAAAAATCTACAGAAAAAAACTTCAATTGATAATTTTATCTTCAGTTTACATAAGAAGGAAACTTTTGAACGGACTGCCGCGGTATAAATACCTTAATATTAAGATGAGCTGAAATTTGCACATAAAACAGTACTTAAAAAAAACTTTTAAGCCTGTTTCCACGAAAAAAGAAAAAAAATTTTTAATTAAATCACCCTAGTGTACACTATGTACTGCTACTTAGTATATAATATAATTTTCACTGGTACATAAATATAACGTAAAATAGTAAATAACTATTTACTATTTACTATATATATATATATATAGTATTACATTTAAAAATGGCATACTACAATACTGTATATAGTTGGAAAAAAAATAGAAAAAAAAATGGCTGTCGTGCGAGCAAGAGCGGAGAACGGGGCCCACCCAAGGTAGCAATTCTAATTCCCGTGATGGATTGCCGTGTCAAGTACACGTACACGCCTATCCTCGCGTGTGCGTCCGTCCTCCGGAAAATAGTAGCGAGCCCGGTGTAACGCACAATCAGCCGAGATTTATGCGAAACGAGAAATTACATTGCGAGTCCCCGCGGCTCGAAGACGCTCAATGCTCGGCCGGAAGTCGCCCTGAGGACTACCGGAATTTCTGGATTGTCCAGAGTCGAGATCGAACCGCTTCCGAATCGTGCTTATAATAAAAATTTAAAAAAGATTTTTTTTTCATTATGCCAACCAAAGACACGTCTGGAATCGAAAATTTTGTGAAATGTCACAAAACGAATCTATTTCCATTCTTGTTTCGTTATGAGATCAAATGGATTATAAATTAATCTCATGAATAAATTATTAGTTATTCTATATATTTAAGAAAATGGAATTTAAATTTAAAAATTAAAAACTTAAGGTCGAAAAGGTTGTAAATTGTTTTCTTTAAAAAATTCATTTTTAATCCTAAAGTTAAAAATAAATTAAAACTATAAGAATCTTTTGAACTGCTCGTATAAAGAAACGTCTTGTTTATTTCAAATTGCATAAGATATCCAAAATTCTCGTAAAAAAGATGCATTTTCGTCCCAATTGCAATTTTTTAAAAACAAAATAAAAATAAATTCTATCATATCAAAACAATGTTCATTTCAATTTAATAAACAAAATAATCTTGCAATGATTCTAACAACGTAAATTTTCCAAATTATTCTCACAAAAATTGTACATTCTGTGCCAAATATGTTAATAACGACCAAAATTCAGGAAGCCTGTCGCACAATTCTCACGAAATAAAGAACTGCACTTTCCATTCGAAACTAAAAACGAATGTCTAAAATATCGAAAACCTCGCGAATAAAACGTACTAAAGTAAAAAAAAAGAGTTTATTTCACCCTCTCCTCTCGACCCAAAGTTTTTTTCCCACCCCGAAAAGTATAAAATTCATAATAAGGATATAAAAAGCGTCCTTCTGGTTTTTTTTTCTTCTCGTAATAAATGTATAGGAAGAAACGAGCAGCGAGGAAATTCCGCGTCGTGAAAAAGCCGAGTCGAGAATCTCGTGAATATTCATGACCTTTTTTTTATTTATTTTTGCTCTTCTCTCCGGCGCATTTTTTCACTCTCTCTTTCTCTCCGAGTCGATAATTCGTCATGGCGCATCCCCGGTTCGCGTGAAAAATTTTCCCGGGCGGAGAACTCGTTCGAAAGCTCGTCGACTGCACGCAACGAGACTTGACCCCGGGACGAGACCGTGGGGAGGGGGAGGGGGAAAGGGGGAGGGAGAAAAAACAGGAGAGAACCACGAGCCGTTTAGCGTTGCGTTTATATGCGGTCCTGTAACATAAATCAAACGCGCCGGATCATTACAATGACCGGCCACGCGTATTTCTCGCTCTCCGGGACGGGAGGAAACAGTTGCGGGCAAACACTTTATTTTTTCAAATTGGAAACATATTTGTCAATGATTTGACTATTTATTCGGCGATACTTTACTAAAAATCATGACAAACGGCTCAACGCAGTGATGATCGATGAATAAGAAATTGACATTAGTGATAAAACAACACGTTTGAATATGATAGTGAAATATTTTCAGACTGACGCATATGGGTGTCTGTACGTATATATATTTAAATATTTTTAGAAAGATAAACATGTTCAGATACATACTTGAACATATCTTGATAACTGAACAAATTGCACACGTATTTGATAATTTAATTATGTTTATAATTTAACATGTCAAATTTGAAAATGTTTTGATATTCGAGAAAATGTTTTGATATTCGAACATGTCTCAGTAGTAAAACATGTTTTTTTAATAAGTGGAAATGTATCCATACTTAACATGTTTTTTTAAAAATGAACATGCCTCGGTAGTCAAACATGTTTTATAAGTGAACATGATATAGTACTGAAACATGTTGTATGAGTGAAAATGTCTCAATATTTAAACACGTTTTTTATAAGTGAGTATGCCTCAGTAGCGAAACATGTTTTTAATAAGTAGAAATGTATCCATACTTAACATGTTTTTTTCACAATTGAACACGTCTCGGTAGTGAAACATGTTTTTATAAGCGAACATGACTTAGTACCGAAACATGTTTTTATAAGTGAACATGTCTAGATATTTAAACACGTTTTTATAAGCGAACATGTCTCGACATTTAAACACGTTTTTTATAAACGAACATGTCTCAGTAGATAAACATGTTTTTATAAATAAACGTGTCTCAATGCTTAAACATGTTTATATAATGAGACACGAATTAATCGTTGAACACGTGTCAATAGTGAAACATGTCTATCTAGTGAGACGTATATTAATAACTGTATACATGTGTTCAAATGTTTTATTATTTCAATAATTAAACATGTCTTAATATTAAAACATGCGTTTGACAATTAAATACTTCAAACTTGAATAATTATTTCGATGAAAAAAAATTTTTTAACGGAAAATTATTTACAGCTTGTTTTAACTGTTCATTCACAATGTCGCGAATTTTCTTTATTTTTTTTTTTTGCTCCCTGATAACTATCAATCCAAGGGTCTGGCTAAATTCGAGGTGAGTTCTCGAGTATGAAAGAAGAGCGGAAAAGGAGAGGAGGGAAGGCTCGTAACTCGATATCCCGTGTGACATCCTGGTGTGATGACACACAAACCGTATCGTTTCCTCAACCGGGCGCGCTCTTCTCCCGCGCCGACCAATTTTATTCCCGTTGTGACGCAAAACGCACCGGACGTTTCTCTCCTTCTCTCTCTCTCTTTTTTTTTCTCTCCGGCGTATCATTTTCCGGAGAGTCTGAATCTTCCATCCAAGAAAATGCCTCGAGAGAATGATTCGTCAAGATGATTCCGTCCAACAAATGGTAATTTGTTTGAAATTTTGTTTTGAAATTCCGCGCAGGCCTTCTTGAAAACGTCGTTAATTCTTGAAGGTTTCACTATCATCGTTGAATTTGAAACATTCATTCGTGAAACCCATCATCTTTTTTCACCCTCTCGTAAGAGCGATTGTTATATAAGAAAAGTTGCTGTTTTTTAACACTTCAAGTACATCTAGAATTTGTTTACGTAAAAAGGCCTTTTTAAATAAATATAGTGCCTATTAATATAAATAGATTTATATATACGTATACATGATTTATGTATAACAATAAAACTTCATTTAGGTATTCAAAGAAAATAAAAATACAATATTTTTTCAATATGAAATCACAATTATGGATCTACGATTGAATATTATCGATAAGAACAAAAAAAAGTACACATAGGTATTACGTATCGCACGCGACATAAATTCTTAAAAATTTCGATACTTGCGAAGAAAATGCGAGCCGAGAAATCGAAGCCATTAGGCTCGTTTTCCGGGTATCAAATGTCTCAAACGAGAGAGAGAGAGAGAGAGAGAGAGAGAGAGAAGGAATGTCTCTTTTCTAAGAGCTATATCCAGTTGCAAAAATGCATGTTCCCGATAACTGTAGAAAAATAGAAGAGTAATTTTCGATTGTTGTTTTAATTAAAAATTTATTTATATAATAATATATTCTTTTTTCTCTTAATCGTGTATTTATTTATTAACATAGTTATTAAAAAAATTATATTTACATATGTTCTATTTAACAAAATATTTCTCTAGTTAGTAAAATTTTATTCGTCTGTTATTTTTATTTATTTTTTTCTATTCATTATAATTACAATAATTTTAACAATGATAAAGATAATTTGGTTACAATGATATGACATGATGAAACGAAATCGACGATGTTTACATTTCTATCGAGTGAGATTTTCAGTCGCGCACCGTATTTACAGTTTAGCACCGAAAAAAAAGCTGTTCGACGATAATAAACATTGGCCTGTCTCAACATTGCTCGACCATTCGTCAATATAGATAAATTGAAATCATTTTGAATACTCTCGAATATCCAAAATGATGAGAAATTATTCTCAACACGTCTAAAGATTTACTAGTATTTAAACAATTATAAATTATTACTCCAAAAAAAATTTTGAACATTATCTGATATAAATCAGATAGATATAAATCAAATATATATTGTACATATGCAATGTAACAATTTAAAACAAAATTAAAAATTTTATAAAAAAAGTTATTTCGAAATAAGCATCATCATGCAGAATTTAGGAAAAGAGAAATGCTTAATAGGCAGAATTTTTCTCTACTTATTTAAAAGTTATTTTAATTAACTATTAATATCATTTATTCGATTCTTTTTAAATTATTATTTTTATTTTGTACCATTTGTTCACTAGAATTCATCGATTATAAACCATTGTATATGATTTTATATATTATATTGTTATGCAATAATATACATCAAATGTGAATATATTTACATTAACATACATTAACAATAATTTTATAAAAATATATTTTATATATTTTTTTTAAATATTATTTTTCTTATCGTTCTGATATACTTTTTTTTTATATCAAGAAATACAAACATGTTCAAGAACTATAACAAACATCTTTAATTAATGTATATACTCAATAAAAAAATAATTAATCAAAGTTCTAAATAAGAGAAAGGAATAAATGTGGAAAACGTTGTCCAGGATGTGGAAGAAGGAGCACGTGAAGAAAATTTCTGGAAATGGCAAATAACAAGCACATGTCGTGCATAAATATTATTGAATATTAAACATTAAAATAATAAATATTAAATATTAAATCAAATAATTAAAAAATAATTATTTCCAAGTTCTAAATTAGAGAAAGGAATAAATGAGGAAAACGTCGTCCATCAGGATGTGGACAAAGAGGGGGGGGGAGAAAATTTTTGGAAATGGCAAATAACAAAGACACGTGACAAATAACAAACACATGCCATGTACAAATATTATTAAAAATTAAATATTAAACTATTAAAATATATTAAGCATTAAAATATCAAATAGGAAATATTGAATCGAAAAATGTAAAAAAATAATTATTTCCAAGTTCTATAAATAAGAGAAAGGAATAAATGTGGAAAACGTCGTCCATCAGGCTGTGGGAGAAGAGAGGAGGGGCGCGGGGAGAGAAAATTTCCGAAAATGGCAAATACAAAGACACGTGACAAATAACAAACACATGCCGTGTACAAATATTATTAAAAATTAAATATTAAAGTATAAAAATATTAAACATTAAAATATCAAATATGAAATATTGAATCAAATAATTAAAAAAATAATTATTTCCAAGTTCTAAATAAGAAAAAGGAATCAATGAGGAAAACGTCGTCCATCAGGATGTGGACAAAGAGAGAGAGAGAGGGAGGGGGGGGGAGAAAATTTCCGAAAATGGCAAATAACAAAGACACGTGATAAATAACAAATACATACCGTGTACAAATATTATTAAAAATTAAATATTAAAATATTATAATATATTAAGCATTAAAATATCAAATAGGAAATATTGAATCGAAAAATGTAAAAAAATAATTATATTTCCAAGTTCTATAAATAAGAGAAAGGAATAAATGTGGAAAACGTCGTTCATCAGGATATGTGGTAGAAGAGCGAGGGGGCACGCGGGGAGAGAAAATTTCCGGAAATGGCAAATACAAAGAACAAATACATGCCGTGTACAAATATTATTAAAAATTAAATATTAAAATATTAAACATTAAATTATCAAATATGAAATATTGAATCGAAAAATATAAAAAAATAATTATATTTCCTAGTTCTATAAATAAGTGAAAGGAAAATAAATGTGGAAAACGTCGTTCATCAGGATATGTGGTAGAAGAGCGAGGGGGCACGCGGGGAGAGAAAATTTCCGGAAATGGCAAATAACAAACACGTCGGGGAGAGAAAATTTCCGGAAATGGCAAATAACAAACACGTGCCGGCGCGAGAGAAGATGCTCGACGGGCCGAACGGGCGCTAATGAATTGTCGCGATAAGCGAGGAGCTTTCGAGAGAGGGCGGCGCGAGAGAAGAGCCGAAGAAAAGGAGTGAGAAGTATATGAGCTCGCTCAAGAGGGAGGGAGGGAGGGAAGGAGTGGCGGGGAGGGGGGTTTTTTTTTAGAGAAGAGAGAGGAACTCGCCTCGCCCTCTCGCGTTTCTCTCCTCAAGGTGTAACGCGCTGCGTACACACACTCGTCACGAGTGCCCGCGAGAGTTTGACGAGCTTTCCTCGCTCCTTCTTTCCTTCTTTTTCATCGCCATTCCTTTTCTTTTTTTTTCCTTTTTTTTCTGTTTTTTTTTCTTTTTTTTTTCGTCTTTTTCGTTTCGCGCCTTTTCGCCGCCCTCGCCCGGTTCGCACCTGCAACTCCACTCGAAAGATCGACGAGAGTGCGTTAATTAACCGAGCGAGGACAAACTACTCTTTCCCCGGATTTCGTCAAACAATCCGCAAAATCCAGCGACGTGAGATTTTTCAACGGCGACGAGCGTTTTTTTTTTTTGAGGATTTATCGCACTGACAGTCAGCCTCAAAAGTACAGCGAATTCGTATTTTTTTTGGTGAATTATAAGGATGTATAATATTTTTTTTAATATGAGAATTTTATAAATTTTTGGTATTTTGTTCTTAAAGAAGTCGTGCTTTTGAAACGATTTTGAAATTAAATTTTACTCACATGATCGATGACCTGTACAACATTTTTTTTTCTTTCTGTACAATTCTAATAACTCTACAATATGTATATTTCCTAGATTTTTATTTAATAATTCTTACCACTGTACGACCTCCTTAAGCATATCAAAAAATATTGTCCCAAATTTGAAATCGTTTCACTGAATGTTTTGAAAATGATCAAACTCTAAAGTTGTTGAGATTCAACATTGCTTTTATGGAGAATTCGTAAATTTGTATTGATGAAAAATTTAAAAATATGAGATTTTTGTGAATTTTTTTTACATATTCGTATAGTAGTAATTTCTAAACGTTTTACTAATTTTATTTTATTTTAATTGTTTAAGCAATAAAAAAGTTTAAATTATTGTTAAAGTATATTCAAGTTGCTAATTGATAGGGAAGCTAAGATTCAAAAAATTGACAACTTTTTGGCAAATTGGGGTCGAGATTTTACAAATTTAACATCAAGAATTTTACTAGTATTGTCTGTCCTATAATTATATAAGAATCCAAGAAAAATATTCTTATGAGATTATGTGTTGATTTGATATTGAATTATTAAAACAAATACAACCGAGCGTTGGAAAATACAGCTTAATAATTTGTGTATAAAAATTTTTTAATACAGTTTAGTGAATTTTTTAACATTCTTTTACCAAGTTTCATGCATTTGTGGGTGTTGTTTGTACTTTTTGTTCCCTCTGAAGTTCTCCTTTCCGTAAAGAGCCAAAAGGTGTAATGTCAAAATATGCAAATAATTGCTGAAAAGAGCCAAAGGAAAGCAAAGGGAATAAAATGGGTGAAAAAAGTGTTGATGTTTTAATGCACATTGTTCGATACGTAATTATTCTTGCGTTATCGCCTTTGTGCTTTTTGCTCTCTTGGAAAAACTTGGGGCCTCATTTTAATTATTTCTTTGATTCGTTTGATACCTTCATGATGTATTTCTTGTGCATGAAAAAATAAAATAAAATTTAATTTTTCTATTACAGTTAGGAACTTAATTTGTTAATTATTAATTATGTCTAATTGAATTTTCAATTGTTTTTCTTATGATAAAAAAAAAGCAAGGAAACAATTAATACAGTAATTAGTTTAGAAATTAATTTTTCTTCGTAAAATAATAAAATATGTTTAATTTTTAAATTCTTTATATCACTGAAATAAAGTTTAATCTCCAATGTAACATCATAATTGATTTATTTGTATTTTTTGCGAAGAAAAATTATTAAAAACTGTCGAACTTTTTTTGTTACATAACAATGTATTACTTAGCATTTTATGTAAACTATTATTCAATATTTTACATAAACTTTTACACAACCTTTTATATAATCATAATAACTATTTTTCTCAAGAAAATGTAAAATCTTTCAACTTTTTATCGCCATTGCTCCGAATCGTAAAAAAAGGATTCTGAATAACGTGCAATTATAATTTTATATTAAACTATTTTAATATTAAACTATTAAACTATTTATTTTAAACTATTTATATTACCAAAATAAAGATTAATCTCCAGTTTAACATTATTTGTATATTTTTTCGCAAAGAAAAATATATGATTATGAATGTGTCAATTAATTTCGTTGCTTATTTTTGTTTTTGTATTTTTTTGTTTTCGTGGAAAGATAAATGAGCTGTATGAAAAACAAGCTGCGGAACTGTAAAAGCCAAAAGAGGGAGAGGAGACGAGTTTGAGGATGAATTTTATAATCGTTCCCGTGTCCGGGAGACACGTGGGGTCACGTATAGGCGACTCGTACCTATGTCACGTTTTATGCGTTTCGTGTGCATCGACCGATTGTGCGCGTCGGGCTTTTTCAGCGTCACGTGCCCGCTTCTGGGTACTCGACGCATATCCTCGTTTCTTCTCCGTGTTGTTATTTTTTATTCTGTCCTCTCGTCTCCCTTTGACAGCTCGTCGAAGCGTTCCCTGACGCATCGACGAGCCTCCGCGTACCTTTTTACCACCGACTCCCCATTTTATTCATCCCGCTCCTCATTTGTTTTTATTGATTACAAAAAAAAGTAATATATACTCGAAAATAAAGCGTACACGAATGAAATATAAAATATACGAAAAAAAAAACATTTTAAGTGCACAAAAAGAACAGGTGTATGATGTATGTTTACTTTTTTTTACATTATACTTTTTTTGCATTATATGCGTACTTTTTATTGTACATATATAATATGTGTATTTTTGTATGTAAATTTACAAAAATGTGATTTATGTATTATCGTATATTTTTGTATTTTACATATTTTATATACGTACCTAGATACAATGTGATAAAAATATTTTTGTATTGACAAACAAAAAAATTTAATACATATTTTTCATTTACATATCTTTACTGTATTTTTGGATATAAAAAATATGCGTATATAAAAGTGAATTATATATTGTATTTTTGTACCCATATGGACAAAAAGTTTTTCGTACATATTGTATTTTTGTATACGCAGTATAAATAGATCCATATATGCACTATATATTTAAGAATCCATATTGAAAAATTCGAAAAAATGATCAAAAAATCAGTTTTTCAACTTGTTTGATATGAATTCTTGGATTGAGTCCCGTATAATTAGCTTTTTCTTTAATCTACAGTAAATTTCCGATGGAATAGGCTCTCGAAATCGCCTTAAAAAATTTCAAAAAAGTTTGTGAATTCTGGCAGAGGGTCACACTTAGTCTCGTAGACCCAAAAAAATTTCAATTTGTGATATTTTTCCTTTCTCTTGACGAAATAAACTTTAATAATGGTTTCACAAAGTTTCTTCCAAAACAAAGCAAATAGCGCAGGAATTACGATAATATATGAATTATTTGAAAAGTTATGATGCCTTGAATATTTTTGAAAAAATGGAAAGGGGTATATACCCCTTCTAAAAAATGTAAAATTTTTTGAATTTTTAAATAAAGATGTCACTTATTCAAGCCGCAATCCAAGAATTCATATTGAAATATTCAAAAAATTGATTAAAAAATCAGTTTTTTGGTTTATTCAACATGAATTCTAAAAATTACGATAATATATCAATCATTCAAAAACTTATCAGGGCTTCAAGTTTTTTTTATCGTAAAAAAATCGCAAAATTAAAATTTTTTTTTCGCTTTTAATAACCTAATTGATGATCGGAAATTTCTCATAGATAATGAAAATGCTAATTATTCGGAGCGCAATCCGAGAATACATATTTAAAAAATTCAAAAAACTGATCAAACAATCAGTTTTTCAGCTTGATCTATATGAATTCGTCAATTTTTCTATTTCACATAAAGATATTTTAAACGCAAGCTCGTAAGTGTACCCGTCTAAATTATTAAGATAGTTGGCTTGTGACAGCCAAATCCAAAAGTTTTTCCTGATTTGAAGATGTTTTTCTGACATTCACAGTGATTTGCGAGATGATTAAATTTACTAAGAAAAGTTGTTGAAATTTGATTAAAGAACAAAACATACTCTGAATTCAAGGTAATCCAAGGCCAGAAATACTTGATATACTTATTGGTGTATAGTTAACAATTTTTTTCACGATAGATTTCTCTAAAAAATTAAACAAACTTTCTTAAAACTTTCTTAAAACTATAAAACTCTTCGCAAAATTTAGAGAACTTTCATCGTCTGGAATTCGAGATATATTTATTGTCGAAGATTGTATACAAAAAAAGTGTGATATATTTGTCATGAAATATCTCAACTTCCGTACAGTAAAACTTTCTGAAATTTAATACACATGTGTATATGACGTCAAAGAAAGTTTATGCAAAATTTGAACAAAATTGACGCTTATTCAATAGACCAACCACCTTAAGCACCATTTATGGTGTTTATTTGCAGCAAAATATTATTTATCGCTTTTGAAAGCTGGCGAGGAGGTGGCAAGTGCACGAAACGTATGCGTAATTCCGAATGTGTCGTCCGGGAGCGGAGATACGGTGGGTGGGTCGCCAGAGTGGTCAGAGCGAGAGAGAGAGAGAGAGAGAGAGGGAGGGAGAGGGAGAGACAAGGGTCAGAGAGTGAAGTAACGGAGAAGAGACAACCTCGAGGGCGTCGTCGGCTACCGTGACCGAATTGAATCTGCCCGTGAATAAGAGCGACACCGCGTCGCGAAAGAGAGAGAAAGAGAGAGAGAGAGAGAAAATGAACGAGCGACGGAGACACAAATTTAAATTCCGTCTCAGCTCGCGCTCCCGGTGAAACGTAACCTCACCGCATGGCGGAGAGATGCGTGCTTCCCTCGTACGAGCGTGTATTAATTTGCACGTGAGCACACGCGATTATCGAGCTAAAAAGTATACGCGAGAACGAATCTTCGCTGATCGATATTCTGCTCAAATATCGAGTCCGACAGCAGCCTTTACCTATATAGCTCTTTATACAGCCTATACAGTCTTTATACCTATATAGCTCTTTATCATTATATATCTCTTTATCATTAATTCAACAATTTTATCGTCCAAGTCAACTATGATAAGAAATTTTTTTTTAATACGATTGTTTACATTATATTCGACATACTGGTAAAAAGTGTGTTGAGTCCGTATATAGAGTGAAAAATTAAAAGTTTGACGACGCTTTTCTTCCATATACGAATAAGTCGTTTGAGAGTTAAAATTTATTAAGAAAAGTTGCTGCTAATGGAAAGAAAGATATATTTGAGATTCAAGCCCATCCAATGACAGATCTATTCTCTATGTGATTGCATAAAAAATGATGAAATTTTTTTGAAAAATTAAGGTGAAGTTTCTTTAACGTCATATACAAAGATCAGTGCTAAATTTCTCTTAAGGTAGGAGTCACGTGACAGTCGATTCAAAAGTTTGGCTGTACGTGTTAAATAAATGTTGAATCTTAACTTGAATTTTTTTGAGACAGAATTTTTTTAAAATTTCTACTGGTCTTTGACATCATATTAACATGGGTGCTAAATTTAAAGAAACTTCATCATGTGTGGTTATCGAGATATTTATTTCAAAAAATTGTCACTTTTAACATGGGCTCTTATAAGAGATAAATAAATGTGACGATTTTCAACAATTAATATCTCGATTATTAGATGGTGAAGCTTCATTAAATTTGGCATACATTTCGACATGACCTCAAAGAAGATTTATGTAAATTTTTAAGAAATTCTGTCTCAAACGATTTTACGCGACTCCTACCTTCAATTAAGAGGCTCGTTTCTGAGACATTTATTATGCAACAATGCAATTTTAACTCGTGCTCTTATATACCTTTCTATAGAAAGGTACAAAAAATTGCCATTTTTAACAATTAATATCTTAATGATGAGGAGCTTCCTAATCGTCGTGAAATTTTTACACAACCTTTTAGAAATGTAACATAATATTATGTAAAATTTTCAAAAAAAATTCCAATATTTTCATTTTTGAACACAGCATTCTTAAGGTAACAGTTGCGTGACAGTCGATTCAAAAGTTTAGCTGTACGTGTTAAGTATATAAAATCATCACTGGAGTTTTTTTGAGACAGAATTTTTTTAAAATTTCTACTCATCTTCTTTGATATCATATTAACATGTGTGCAAAATTTAAAGGGGCTTCACCATGTGGTTATCGAGATATTTATTTATAAATATCGCCACTTTAAACATGGGCTCTTATGAGAGATAAAAAAATGTGACGATTTTTAACAATTAATATCTCGATTACTAGATGGTGAAGTTTCATAAAATTTGGCATAAATTTCAACAGTACCTCAAATAAGATTTGCACAAATTTTAAAGAAATTCTGTCTCAAACGATTTTCACGCGACTCCTACCTTAATAAACTAAAAATCAAACCCTTTATCTTAGTACTTTCTAATTGCAGTAAATAGCAAATTTAAAAAAAATTATAAAAAAGTATATAAAACTTGATTTAGGAGACATCCTGATGCTTAAATGGAAAGCAATGAATGGGGAATGAGAGATTTTCGCCCATTTTCCCTCGGTCGATAGGGCGCGAAAGGAGGAAGATTCCCTCCTCCGCGGAGGAGGGAATCTTTCTCCGGGCGCCCAGCTCACCGCTTTCCGCCGCTATAAATTCATAAAGCACCGCAAACTTCGGCAACTGCCGTGCGGCGGGCCGCGCGCTCGCACCGCGATCCTCGCCTCGACGACCGCGGGCGAAACTTCGAGCGTTTATAACTCTCGGTTGCCCCGCCGAATCCCTCCCCCTCCTCCTTGGAATTCTGGCACACTCGAGTGGACGAGAAACTATTCGGAAAAAAAATCGTACGGGAAAGAAAAAATTTTCAAACTCGCGGAAAAGTTGCTCAAGTTTTCTTGATAAAAGTTAAATAAAAAAAAAGGAGGAATGAAAAATATGTTAAAGCGAAGAGCATATATACGAGAGTTTGTCGACGCTCTCGCTTAATTTTATAAATCTCAAGTGTATGAATAAAGCTACCATGAAATATGCTTCAAATAAATTAATTATGGTGAAAAATACTGTAGCAAGATAATAATAATATTATTATGTTTTTAAATTTATGTCTTAATATATAAAATTTTTTTTAAAATAAATGTATCATAATTATTATATTATTATTTGCACTCGTAAAAAATTAACTAATAGACATGTTTTTTTTAATAATAAAAAAAATATTATTTTTTTGAAAAGTTTACAAAAAATATTATTCTCGTGTCCATTTAATAACTCAGTCACCGTGAAGATTTTATCTGCACGGTATTAAATTTATATTCAATTTAATATAAATTCACTACTTAATTTTACTATTATTATAAAATTACATTTTTGAGGTTATACACGCGGGCTCCGAGTTTCAAATGGAAATAATTCTTTCAAATATTCGATAACCCTACATTTTTATGTGATAAATAAGTTCCTCGCATAAAAATCTTTTTAATATACTATACTTTATATCCTTTATTTCAAGATAACAAAGATGTAAATTTTTCAACTGAAGTTGTGCAGAAACGTTTCTTCCATTAATAACACCTATGCTAAAAATCATAATTTCAAAACAAAAATTATCCGTAAAAACTTCAATAATCTATCTTTTTCACAAAACGTTTAAAAAAGTTGTTTTTAATCATTTAAAGAAGAATTAGGCTATTATTCCAAAGATATTTATCTCGTGCAAGGAATACTTAAATAATTATCATAATGTCACTTTATGGCAAAAAAAATATATCATCGTAATTTTTCTCAGTGTATATTAATAAGTAAACCTAATTAAATATATAATTAATTCAATTGGTTCGTTGAAAAATAAATAAAAATGTATATAAAAATGTAAATAATGAAAATGTAATTCAAAATAAAAATGTTAAATAAGATATTAAAATTGACCGGACTTTATTTTTCATCGGGACGATCCACGCGCGTTCATCCGCAGAAACGGGAGGGGAAGGAACAAGTCTCGCGTGGAAAACGTGATTCGAGAGCCGGATCGACGTCGGGCTCGACGAGAAAATACAAATAAACGATAATAAGAAATGATTATAATAACAACAATAATAGTGATAAAAAAAATAAAAAAAAACGAACTAGGATCGAAAAAAAACGTACGTGTGGCCACGTGGCAGTCGGAGCCGATTAAAAGATTACGCCGCTTGTAATTATCGACTATCGGGTCACGTATTGAAGAAAAAACGAAGAATCGAGACGCGAGTCTCACGGAGCACGCGACTGTCGCGCGAGCAAACTTTAAAACGATTTTTTTATTCCTTTCTTCTTCTTCTACTTCTTTTTTTCATGACTCACTTTGTCTCTTTCGACTCGTCACTTTGTCATCGTCGTGTGTACTTTATTCGTCGTAGTACAAAAGTTGGTCTCAGGATTCATTGGAATTTTTTTTTTCAAAATTCATTTTAACATTACTTTGGTAAATCAGAAAATGAGACGCGATCGGTAATTCGATCGAATTTTAATAGCATTTAAGGTGGATTAAAATAAAATTAATTTTATTGTTTAATATTAGAATCTGGCTGGATTTAAAGCAACTTTTTAAAATTAAAAATCATTTAGTTACATCATTTTCGTAGCAACAATATGTTAATGGAAAAATTAAACGACTTTTTTTGGATGTATACATTTTTTTGAGTACCACGAAACGTTACGATTGGAAAGGTTTAATCTAAAAGTTAATTATATTTGGGAAAAAATTGCAATGAAAATATCGATAAATCTTATCATTTTTAATTCATATTCAAAGAAAATTTATGAAGAAGCAATGCCAAATCCTAGCAACTTTAGAATTTGATTAACTCTTTAAAAAATTTAGTAAAATGATTTCAAATTCGATACAAATATTTTTTTAAATGTATACATATTTGGATAAAACATATATCGAAATTGAATGAAATTCCCATATTTTTCGAAATATTGCCTAAGGATACGAGTTAAGAACGAGAAAAATTTAGTTCGAAAAAACTTCTGCGCGGTCTCATCGAAAAATAAAAAAGACGAGAGAAAAAAAAACGAAATTCTGGAGGAGAGAAACGGGCGAGAGAACGTCGGCGAGTTTTTCTCGCTACGCCGGACACGAACTCGCCTTGACGCGGCTACCGGATTTCATCCCTGGATAAACCCCACCGCGAGAGAATCCCGCAGCCAAGGGGCCGGCCAGTAAAAATTCTACGACGTTGAAGAAAAAAAATTTATACGCACATAAGATTTTTTTTCTAAATATATATATTTCGTGAAGGATTTTTATTTTTTCTTCTTTCACGAGACGAAATCACCATTTTTTCTCTTTTTATCTTTCACGAAAAAAAATGTGAGGAAAAAAAATCAAATTGATCTGTCAATTTTTGGTCGATGATCTCGATCTCGTTTTTCATCGATTCTTGACGTCACCGTTTCTGTAAAACGAAGAAAAAAATTGATGCACATAAGATTTTTATTAAATATATATGTATATTTCATGAAGAATTTTTATTTTTTCTTCTCTCACGAGACGAAATCACCGTTTTTTTCTTTTTGTCTTTCACGAAAAAAGAATAAGTGGAAAAAGATCGAATTGATCTGTCAATTTTTGGTCGATCATCTCGATATTGTTTCTCGTTGATTCGTGATATCACCATTTCCGTAAAATCGTATAAATTAATGCAAAAAGGGCAGTGAGAAAATTATGACAATACATATAGTGACAATTATAATTATTATCTTAAAACCAAATATATTTTTATACTAGAATTATGAATCGATATTTAAGACCTGAATTAAAAATATATAAAAATTTAATACTACATATTTCTGAACATTAATTATAAATATTGACTGTCATAATGATTATTAAAAAATTAAGTACATTTTTATACTTGACTCATAAATATATATTTAAGACTTCAATGATGAATATATATGAAAATTTAATATACTATTTCTGAAAATCAATGATAATGGTGATAGCTATGATGATTATTTTAAAACCTTAATACATTTTTATGCTTAAATTATAAATATACATATTTAAGGCTCGAATTAACAAAATACATATGAAAATTTAATACTATTTCTGGAAATCAATTATGATAGTGACAGTCATGATGTTTATATATTTTAAAACCAAATATATGTATTTTTATTCTAAAATTATCGATATATAATACTATAATAAAAATAGAATATTATCTATATTAAAAAAGACATGAGGCCTCTAATCGATTAACTGGTATAGAGTGCATTATGCGGAGCGCATTGACTTTTGGCTAATCTGTACTCATT
>JAPYYW010004719.1:0-14193 GCA_030522545.1 Cremastinae sp. A BG-2022a
TACTTCAAAGAAGCTTTCCTTAGTTTTTGAAAAAATTGGTAAGATTTTTTTTTTCGTAATTTTCATATGTATGTATCAAACACAGATGACCTTCGATGATCTTGAATTTTGAATATGTTGTTCTTGAAACAATTTGCAACAACTTTTCTTAATAAACTTAAGCTCAAAAATTACTTGGTAAGGAGATCAATTGAAATAAAAACTTTTGATTTGACTGTACCGATAGAACTACCTTAAAATTTTTCAGAGAGTTTTGTATAACATAGAAAAAACTTTGTTTCATTTTACAGAAAAATCTATCGTAAAAAAATTGTTAATTATATACCAAGTATATCTGGTATTCATGACCTCGGACAAAACCTTCAATTAAAAGTATTCTTGTTCTTTAATAAATTAGCAACAACTTTTCTTAATAAACTTAATCTCGCAAATCACTGTGAAGTAAGAAAAACGTCATAAAAATGGGAGAAACTTTTGGATTTGACTGTCACAGACCAACCACCTTAATTGTCGGGCGCGATTAAATGAATTTTGAAAAAAAAAATGTGTATTATCATCGCGACGGTCACGCGATGCGAATTTATGATAATGGACCTTCGAAAGTGACGGAGGGCTTGGCGGTGTAGGTTGGCAGGGCCGGCCACCAGGAGGTCGACTCGGTTCTCCGGGAGAGAGAATCGACAGCGGGCAGCGGCGGCGGCGGTGGCGGCGGAGGCGGCGGTTGGTACCGGGACCTCGGACGATGCTTGCTGGGATCGAATGTTTGATTGGCGAACGGATCACTCTGGGTTTGCTTGAGAATCGAGCTCGGAGTTTTCGGAGATTCTTCCTGTTTCGAGGACGATTCTCGCTCGGCACTCTTGACGAGCCTCGTCGTCCGATCAGTGACTCGACTCTTTGCCGGGGCGACGTCAGCGGTGTCCGCCGCGCCGGAAGTCTCGAGATCCGGCGGAAGTGAGAGGGACCGGGCGTTGTCCCGACGGCTCGGGAATTTGTGGGCGACCCAGCGACCCGCGAGGTACGGCGCGATGTCCCGGAGCTCGTTGACGTTCGGGGCCGAGGTAAACATTTCCCCGAGGATCGAGGTTCTCCCGTCGAACCTGCTCTCGAATTTGTCGCGCAGACGCGCAACCGGTTTTTTCGCCTGGAGCTCCTCGGTCTCGGCTTTTCGTGCGAGCGAGTCCGTCGATCCGGAACGAGTCTTATGCTCCTTGAGCTCCGCCGTCTTGCTTATCACGTTTATCCTCGGCATCGAGAGGTCCTCCACTCTCAGCGGGATTCTCGGTATCGGCGGGGATCTCGCGGTTCTTCTGCTTCTCGCTCTTCCCCTCGAATAACAATTATTCTCGGTGTACTTTATGCTGGCGAGATGCTCCGTTTTTTCCTGCTTATTCTTTCGCTTGTCACGCTGCTGCTCGGTCGCCCGTTTCAGAAGATTCCTCGTAAGTTCGGGGTCGCTCTGGAATCGCTTTGGCCTCGAGAAAGACGTCGCCGCGCCTCGCTCGCTGCTCGACAGCTCCTCGAGGCTCTCGAATTTTGCGCGCAGCCTCCTAACCGAGTTGTTTCTCCTTATGAGGTTTTGATAGGCGCGCCAGTACCGCTCCGGGTCCGGCGAGGCTCTCGCGCTGCTCTCGAGGCTCCACGTCGACTCGGAAATCGGACGGGGACTGACGCTCCGGGCGCGCTCGATGAGACTCGACTCTCGGTAAATTCGCTCTTCCGTGACGTCCGGCGAAACGGAAACGCTTCTTCCTCTTGGCACGGTCGAGCTTCCTCTCCCGGCTGGCCCGGGGGGGCTCCGACGAAAGGGCACCCGCGCCGACTCGATCTCCCCGAAGAGTTCCTTCAGGTCGGCAAAACTCTGCGCCGACGAGAGTCTCGTCGTCGTTCGCTGCTTATTTTCATTTATCTCCCCGGGACGCTCCCCCTTTTCCACATTTCTCTCAAATTTCTCGAAAAATTCGACCTTGCGCGGAACAATCTCGGCCCCGCTTCCACGACGGACGACCGTTCGCACTGACGTCTCCGAACTCTCGGTCGCGCTGTCGAGCTCGCTCAGCGAGGCTTCCGGCGGAAGGGCGACCGCGACGAGGGGCGGCTTTCGGGACCACTCCTCCACGGTGTTCTCGAGCACTCGGTTTTTGCTCCTCGTGGAATACTCGTCGGCGTTCGGCGTGAGGACGAGCAGAAAATCGCTCCTGCTCTCCCTCGTCCGCTCATCATTCCCGACGAGGCATCTCTCGAGCGAGTAGCACGTTCTCGGCGAGGTGTTCGAGCTCGGGCTCGACGAGGACGATCCTGTCTTGCGCGTTACTTTGTCCAGGATCTCCTTGCTCAGGCTGAGCGAGAGTCGTTTCTTCTCGGTCTCGCTGAGCGCTCCCGCCCCGGTTTCTCTCCTCTCGTCGGACGACCGGGCGACGCTCTTATTCCGGATTCTGCTTCCGTTCCCAATGGATGAGCCCCGTCGCTGCTTATTCGCCGATTGCTTTTCCGACTGCGTCTCCTGCTGCTTATTGTCACCGGAATTTCCGCTCGCGAGCATCGAGTGACACCGGACGTGCAGCCGAGTCGATTCCTCCGAATCGTCCCCGAATTCATTGGTCCCCGCCGTCTCGGATGGTACGACGATCTCGTACTCGGCATACGAGTCGCTTCTCGTCGTCGTCGGTGGCTCCGGTTTCGATGGCTTGGGCTTGCCGTTTACGTCGGTACCGTAAATCTCGTTTAATTGATTCTTCAGCGTCGTAACCTGCTCGATCGAGAGACTGCTCCAGAATTTTTTGCTCCCACCGAGGTGTTTCTCGAGGGTCGGCTGGACTCGGGATCTCTCATCGTCTTGCTCTCTGCTCTGAGGATCATCAAGCTTGTTGTTCTTGATCGTCATGTTGCTGGCGAGCCTCGCGACCGAGTTTCCTCGCCAGAGGGGCTTGTACACGTCCCGCCGAGAGGCGATTTCCCGGCGTCTGGAGGCCTCGGACTCGCTCTCCTCCTGCTCCAGTCGACGGAAGCTCTCCCTTATGTTCTCGACCGATCTCTCCTTGGATCGGAGTCCGCAGTCGCCCCGCCATTTTATCTTCTCCGGGTCCCTCGTCGTGAAGAGAAAATCCTTTTCCCTCTGGGCGATCTTCAGCTTACCGTAGATCTCTCGGAGTTCCTGCTCGGCCCGTTCCTTCGACCTCATGTCCTTCCAGCGCTCGTAGTCGATTATCTCCTCGTCCCTCGAACGAGGTCTGAGCTCGCTCGTCGAGGTGCTCCGCTCCAGTTGTCCCATTCTTTCGAGGCTCGCGTAAAAATCGTGCAGCTCCCGATACCTCTCGGACTTTCTCCTTCCGTGCCGGAGCCGGCTTTCCAGCACGTACCGCTGGTACTCGTCCCTGTTCGACGGAGTCGAGACCCCTTCCTCCAGGGAGCCCGTGCTCCTCGTCATCAGGCTTACCGAGCCAAAATTCATCGATCTCGCACGATCCTCGCTCTCGCTCGCGCTTCGAGCCCTCTCCGGTCTTTCCCTGAGACTCTTTATCCTCCGGCAGGCTGCCGATCTCGTCGGCGATGGCGAGCTTTCGCGAATCTGCTTATTCTTCTTCTCCTCCTCCTCCGCCGGGCAAGAAACCTTCAGCGGCGGCTCGCTCTGGCTTCTCTCTTTGTTGGCGCAATCGGTCGTCGAGCTCGGGCTTCTTCCAGCTCTCAAAAGCAACAGCGACGAGGACGACGACGAGCCGAACTCGCTGCTCGTCCCACCGACGAGATAACCGTCCAACTTTCCCGATTGCCGGTAAATCGATTTTCCGGGCGTACTCGGGCCGCACGGGCTCGAGCTACGCGACGAGACGCTCTCGCGATCCCAATTCTTGAAACGCGAGTTCGAGACCGGTCGCTTGTGCGCCAGGTACACGCCGAGGGATCGCAGCGACGGCTCGGACTTGAACCGATCGCTCGGCCACTCCTGGAACATTCGCGCTCGATCCATCACCGACGATCGGCGGATCGTCCTCGGTGTCGACGGGATCGCCGTTTCGAGCCTTCCGAGGAAAAGATTCTGGAAGAAAGTGTCCGTCCTCGTCGCCCGTTGGTGTTCCTCGATTATTCCCTTCATCCTCGGGGATGATCCTCGATCGTTCTCGGTTTTGCTCCTCGTTACTCGCTTCCCGCTCTCTCTCGATTTTTTCATTCTCTTATTTGTCTCCTCAATCTCCTCCTTCTCCTCCTTGACGATCGATCTTCTCGTCTCGGCACGAATCACACCGGAGGTGAGCCTCGTCCTCTCCGGTTTCTGCTTTGTCCGGGGAGCGATCCCTGTGCTGACCGGCTCCGAATGATTTTTCGCCGGTTGCTTGACGATCGTCAGAGGTTTTTCCCGGGGTCGCTTTCTACCGTCGCACGTACCGATCGCCGACGATTTTTTTTCTCTCGACGCTCTCTGTGGACTCGTGATGAGATGACTTCTCGAAACGTTTTTGCTGCTCGTCGTCGTTGATCTGACGAGCCTCGAAGCCTCTTCCCGCGGTCTCGCGCCGGTCTCCGTCGCGACGACGATTCTCTTCGTCCCGCCGTCGCTCGGCTCCTTATTTCTCCTCGGAACTCTCGCCTGATGATCGTTCTTCGGGGCGGACAATAATCGGCGCGAGCGTCCGTTCTTCTCGGTGCTCGATGGCCCGCTGCTTCTCGCGGGGAGCAACGGGGCTTTTTCCTTGCCGGAGACTGCTCTTCTCAGCTCCGATGCGGAAGAAGCGAGACTCTGTTTCCTCGGAAGGCTCGAGACTTCCTGCTTGTTCGTCAGACACGGCTCGGAGCTTCTTTTGCTCGATTCCAGCAACAGGCCAGTCCTGCTCCGCAGCTCGCAGGGCCTCGTACGCCTAGAGGGCGACACCGAGAGCGTCCGGAGTACGCTCAGTTGCTTCCTGGATGTCTCTCTCTGTCTTATCTGCTCGGAGAGCTTGTTGCTCAGTCTTTCCCGGAGGAAACGAATGTTCGACGAGGCGATGCTCTCCGCGGCGAAACACTGCTCGTGGCGATTGCTCGAGGCGAGCCGAGCGTTTCTGTGATCCGGGCAACTGGAGGATCTGCTCAGTGTTCGATTTCTGCTCTCGACGAAGAGGCTTCTCAGGGTGACGCTGTGTCGCGAGGCGCCTCTCCGGGGCGGTGACGGCGGCCTCGGCGGAGATACGACTCGAGTCGACGGCCTGCTTATTCCGGCTGGCGGCGAATTCTTTTTCGTAATCGTCCTCGTTGTCGTAGACGTCGTCGTCGTCGTTCTCGTGGTCGTTCTGCCTGTCACGGCGCGAGCGACGACCGATCGCTGACCGCTTATTCCGCTCCGTCCGATCGGCAAAACGGCGGAGCTCGTCGCCGAGGGCGCCGTACGCTTGTAACGGGCGAATGTCATCGAGGAGGACGACGACATCGAACTCGTCGCCCTCGCGGTCACCGCGTTTCGCCTCCGGACGCGAATTCGCGTCAGCGTCGGCGATATCGGAAAGTACTCGATCTCCGTATCGTCTGTGGACAAATTTCCAGACTTTTCTTTTACCTTTCTTCCCTTTTCCCTCGTTACAACGAGGCTATAGCCATTCCAGCTTGACAGTTTTCCAGCTTTTCCTTCCACCAAGGCCGAGCGGCGGTGACATTTTTTACCTCCTCCGTTACTTTTTTATTTTCTTTTTCTTTTTAATGTGCCAGCCTGATGCTTGTTAATATCCTCCTGATCGAAGACGCGCTCGTGCACTATTACAACTTTCAAGTGCGATAAAAACGCAGACAGAAGGTAATTCAAAAAATGTCAATAATTGTAAAATAATCAAAATCCGTGCCCACCCGTTATCGATAGAGAGCCCGAAGAGAGTGCCGTGTGTCCATTTGTTAGAATATATTCATCAAGAAGGGCGTAATATAAATTTTTCGATCGAGTGTACGAAATACGTAAGCGGTGCTCTTTCGAAGATCAGAAATTAAATTTGAAAAAAAAATAAGAAAAAAATACATATCTGTGGCGAGAAAAGAGAATGATCTCGTAGATATTGCGTCAATGATATTTCTGCACCCGGCAGATTTTATTAAGCGATGGAAAAAACATTTTTTAAATAATACAATAAAAATAATACGAACAAAAGTGGAGAAAAAAAACAGCGTGTGATTTCGCAAATTTGTGCCTCAAATTCCTCATTAAAAAAATTCTATTATGCTAAACATGCTTGGCAATTACTAATCACTACTCTCGAGTGTGTGCCATTTTTCATACACTGAAAGATAAAGTATCATAAATTTAACCATATAAGAGTAAATATATTTCCTTTACTATAGATAAATAAAATTTATTTTATTTTCAAACATAACAATGAGTACACAGTTCTCTCTTTATGATTAAATCTACTCAAGTTATTTCTCTCGGTGTATTTTTTAAAAAACTCGATGAAAATATTCGAGCGACAGCTTGGTTTTGCAAGCGAAAAATAGATGCAGTGTTTGACGTACGAATATATATGAAGAAATCGAAAGGAAGAGGTATAAATGAGTGCGAGAGAAAAAAAAATCAGGTGTCTTGGATGGAAACGATGACTTACCTTTTGGTCGTTCAGGGGCGGGTTTTCGTAGACCATGAAGAGGTACGTCTCCCCCCTTCTGTATCGTTCTGTAAGCTATTCTCTGCTCGACCGGACTCAGAGGGCTAGCTTCGTCTCGTCTGCGGAAAATTAACGTTGAATCGCTCTCGTAGCCGGATTCCTTCAGCGCGCTGTTCAAAAATGCTCCATCAAATAACTTTTCGACTCTAGTTTTATTTAAATTTAAACTATTAAAAAATTAATTTTTTTTTCTTGTTTTTATGATCAATTGCGTACAATATTTACTCACTGGCTCATGTACGGTTTCGTCGTTTGAGAACTGCGCTGATCGAATGGCTGAAAGATACGAGCAAACGTTATTTTTTTTAATTCCTCTATTTTTCTTTTTGTATTCTCAGCTTTTCTACTTTTGCGGATGCGTTTTTGAATGTTCGAGTGAACCGGCAATAATAGCGCAAGATATATCTATTTTGAACATGCCAAATATTTTGCTCGGAGCCCTCTATAAGCCGTTCGAAAAAACGGCGAAACTCATTGCGATAATATCGATCAATTATGTATACCATTTCGATAAATTTACAGCATATGTCAAATATTCAATAAAAATGTATACAATACAAATAAACGTAACATGAAAAAGAGTCATATTGCAGCATTCGTATAAATATTGAAGCAAGAAATAGCTACTTATATCGGAGTGTATTTTGTTTTACAGAGGACTCATTTTTTTCTTACTTCTGTACCTATAAAAATATCTTGTCACAAGTGTCAAATAAAAGATTCCCACACAGCGTGGACTCTTTGTGCTACGAGACTTTTGACTACTGAGAAAACAAAAAATATTTGTTACTCTATACAGTATTTAATTATATCAATTATTTAAAGCCTATATGCACTACTTTTTTTTAGATAAAATAAAGTAAATATGTTTTTTTAAATCTAACAATAAGTTTAACAGCAGAAGAATCGATCAATTGATAAGTAATGATTAACCGAAACACACACACGCGAATTTGTCTCGTAGCCCAAGAATAATGTTCACCAACAATTTGTCGATTTAAACCAATATATTTAATCAAGACAATAATTGCTTGCTTGGCTTCATTCTAAACAATGGCAAGTTAAATTTTTCGCAATACTCAGACTCGGTAACGATAAAAGCTACAAACGATTTTTCGTATATGAAATTATCTTTGTGCGTAAAGATAAAAGATAAAAAAAAAGTAGCAGCCACTATACAATTTGAGTGGTAAAAAGTAAATATATAACGGAGCACGAATAAAATGTATGAGAGCGATTGAAAATGTTGAGGTTGGTAGGCAAATGAGAGAGAAAGAACAGATCGTGCACAGAAAGCTGAGAGAGGATTAAATTGGAGGGTGAATAGTGTCTCTAACCCGGGAAACGGCGACAATCGCCGGCGTCGTTTGAGGCGCAACATTGTGATTAGTGCTAGAAGTAGTACAAGAGGAGGAGGAGGAAGAAGAAGTACAAGTAGAATTGGTGAGACGTTGATGACGATTTGGATGGCGATTATGATGGGCATGATGATGATGATGATGACCGAGCGATTCGTCGTTCCTGGCGAGGAGAGAGGACGTTTTTTCTCTCTTGGCGAGGAGACTCGCGACGTTCGTCTGACTGGCGCTCGGGGCGAGAATGTTGAGTCTCTGGAAGAGGACGTTATCACGATCGGGCAGGGAGAAGCTCTTCGATTTTCCATCGAGAATCGAGGATCCCCGATCCTCCAGAGGCCGAATTATCCGATCTTTCTCGAGCCTCGCTCCTCCCTCTCTCGCGAATTTTCTATTATCCCGGGAGAGCGATTCGCGGACGCGACGATCGGCCAGGCTCGCGATCGATCGACGCGACTTTTCGATCAGCATCGCGATTTCTCTCGGACGATCGATCGCGAGACTCCCGGGTGGACTTTTTCCCGATATTTTCGCGACGTTCGCCAGTCCTCTCCCGGCGGACGAACGATCGCCCGGCGATCCCTTCTCGTCGCCGTTCGAACGATCCCCGGATATCGTCCGAGTTTTTGACGATTTCGCCGACAGCATCAGGCTTACGCTCGCTCCTTCCGGCCTGTACGACAGACTGAGAAGCCGCGACGCTCGGTGTCTCATGTCGAGGCTGCTGCTCGGCGCCTCCTGCTTATTCTTCTCCTTCTTCTTCTTCTTGCTCTTATTCCCGACGGTTATTTCCTCGTTATCCTCCAGCCACTGTCCCCCGGCAACCACGTCGATCAGCGCCATCCCAAAATTCCCCCATTTTCACGTCGTCGGCCGAACAACAACAACAACAACAACAACACGAAGATACCAAACACGATCACCAATTACTAAACGGGATGCACCAGTCGTTTTTTTCGCAATTACATCCGATATGCTATATATATACCCAATTTTAAATATTGTACTATATTTTCTCGTCATCTTTTTATGCTTCTTTTCTTTCGAACGGTGCGAGCAGTCGCGGTGTTAATTACAAGGAGGAATAGTATCGAGACACCCGTGAGAAAAAAAATATTAATAACACACCGTGCAAAAAGTGAAAAATATGACGAAACTTTCGATTTTCAATCATGATAACGTTTTTCTTTGATCTCGGATTGAAAATCGGCGAATTTCAGATTTTTCAGACAGGATTACTATCGTTTACAGACTAGAGAGTTTAAGCGGGATCAAGTAAAATTTGAAAAATGTTGCGTACCCCGTCAAATATGTCCATGACCTCGTCCCACCACTAGAAAAATAGAATGAAACGCTTGCATTATACTATGCATTTATTTCTACTAGCAAAAAAAAGGAGAAATGGATTACACTCGAGGTAACACGATCAACCGAAAAAACTTGAAATAAATTATTGGAGCGGATTAACTACGAAGCGAAACTACCAAAGCTTCGAGCAATACCACCGCGACCCCTCGTCATCCTCGTCACACATTTTTCATCACTCTTATTATTCAAAAGTTCGCGGTGATATCGCTGTCAATCGATAAATGTGCTATATCAAATTATTGGTCCAACTTTGCCAAATAAATTAAATCTGATTATTTAAAACGAAAAAAAAAAGAAGAAACAAAAAGAAATCAATAGTTTCATTTTCACTTTTTTTTGTGCTAAAAAGCAAAAAAAAAAACGTAACGAGTTTACGGATGAAACTGTCCTCTTTGATTCCTCGTTTTTTTTTAAATCTTTGCATTAGCATCTTTTACCTTCCTTCTCGTCCAAGTAAGAGACGTTGGCTGGAAGCAAAGCCGTTTCACAGAATCATGTGCAAGGTAATTCTATTTTGTTTTGTTTTTTTTTTCTTTGCGTAACGCTATCACAATTGTTGAAATCGAGCGGGAATTCAGCGGACGAAGTTACGTTCACTTTGAAAGGAGAAAAAATAAAATTGTCACCTCTTTGGTTTCTCTCTCGGCGATCGATGATCGACCGGGCTCGTAATTCTCTATACGTCCAGGTTGGCTTCGATACACCTCCGGTTGGTTCAGAGGTGTAACTCTGAAAAGTCAACAAATAAATACATTTTTTATTTGCATTTCTTGACCTAAAAGAGTAAAATACTTGAATAGTAAATAAAAAAACAATTAATTTTTATTCAAATTTCTATGGCTTCGATCAAGAGCACAAAATTCAAAGGTGACGACGTTTTTAGCCAACATGAGAAAAAAAAATTAGATAGACCGAACTTATAAATAAATCGGCATTTTCCAATGAAATATTTTTTTAGCCGTCACACGACAGCGATGTCACGTTTCTAGACATGGCGCCTGCCACAAACTGGAATATCCTTTTTTCTGTCACTTTATCATTAATTTTAAAAAAATTTTTAAAAATGTGTTTCATATTTTATACATCGAATATCTGTTAATAATTTGTCAACTTAAATGCATAATTAAATTTTTCTCTGCATTCTAAATATCAATTTGACAGGTGTATTTAGGTGTGTTCATAAGCGATATAGTGTTAAAATGTTCGTGCCGGTGAATCACGTCCATTTTTTTTCTCGTCTTCAGGATACATTAGTGTATATTGAAAAAAAATGTACAAGACTTTCTCTGTATTTTTAATATACGTCATTGGACTGACGTTCTCCCTTAATTTATTTTGAAAAATTTAAAATTTTAAACAGCAGATTTTAGAGGTACGTCTATCTTTTAGATATAGATAGATACATACTTGATTTATTGTACTAGAGGATTAACACTTTCACGTACAAAGTATAATACAGGCAATATTAGTATAAATATTAGCATTTCTTATAGTAAAAGCGATACAATGCAAGAATTAGTATATCTAGACAAAATTCGTATAAGAAGCATAAAAGAGTGAGATTGACAGTTATAAGTAAGCAAGTAAGTAAGGAATAAATAGCAATACAAGAGAGTACAAGTGAGTATAAAAATAATAAAGTAAGATAGTAATAATACTTTTACAGAGAGAATTAAAGAAAAATTATATATTTTTTTTTATTTGGATACTCACTTTCTGGGCATAGTCGACGTAGAAAAATCATTCTCCTTGTTTCGTTGTCGTCTGCGAGTGTCGAGGGTGGCCGATCTGTCGGACGTTCCGCGTGGTTCGGGCTCGCTCAAGTATCCACTGGAGCTTCCATAACCGTATCTGGCTCCTGGAAACAAACATTCGAGATCGTGCTCCTTTTTTCGAATTTTCGATGTAAATAATCAAAACTACGTCAAAAATCATGTACAATAAAATATGAATGACACCGGTTACAAAATAAGTGAGCAATTTCAATCGTTACGCGAGCTATTCCAAGCACTCGCTTGCAACACCGTATATAAATAACACTTGAAACAATATTTTTATTTTATTTTATTTTTTAATTTCCATCTCGTCTACGCTCTGGCTCGCTCGTCGGGCAACAGCAGAGTTTGTACGATTTTCAAGCATATGAAGCACATTTAACGCTCGTTCAGTCAGTGATGAGAAAGAGAGTTTCATTCGCATTAGTTGAATGCTCCAGTTGTGAGATAATGCGCAAAAATGATTTATTTTGAAACGCAGAAATGATGGTGAGCCGAGTGGGCCATCTCGTTTCGAAAAGCAACGGCGAGGAATTCTCCGATGGTACGATTGAGCAGTGACTTTTCAAATCGAGACTACGGTCCACTCGTTTTTCGCTCTGTTAATTCGTTTTTTTTTAATGATATTTTAATCGCAGCGAGATATACACAGGTATATATGTATGAATAATCGCATTTATACAAGTATTATATGTACAGTTTTAGAGAGTTTCCAAATATTGTTATCGGTTGAAAAATGCTGATTACAGCCGTTGCTGGTTTAGTGTCTCGTTTAAGGCAAGAAATGATTAGTCGAGCGTAGAATGCTTTTGAGCAGTATGCGAGTAGCTCGCGATAGAATCTTCGCTCGCGTCAACAAGCAGGATATTCACCTCTTCGTGGTTTGTACCGTACCGTGATGTAGTCATCTGCAAATATTACGAGAAACTCGTGTTAAACATAACTCCGGATCTTATCGAATATCACAAAAGCTTCGCTCTTCTCTCAAACACACGCTCGTTAATATTCTCATGAATATATCTTAATGTATACGCATCTCATTCGAAAACTGACTGACCATCTTTGTCGGCACGATGCAACGAGTCGTACATTTTCTTGTACCATCTAGCCTGGTTGTTGTTTTTCACTTCCTGAAATCGATACAAATTCTCTTTCGAAAATCCGAATTTTTCTTTTTTTTTTCTAAGCTGTAAGTTGTATAATATTTGGGTTATTCGAGCGAATCGTTGCTTGGTGAATTTTGCCATTTCCCGGTTCAGTTCGGTTCGTTCTTTTGAAGCCAAGCGAATGATTCGATTGAAAATCATAATATTGGTTTTTTAATTTAATTTGATTTCGATTGACAGTACTTTATAATGAATTTCTCATAATTGCACAGTTTAAAGTATAAATTTTAGATTTTTGTTTTTACGTCTTCCATTTGGATTAATCTATCGAATTTCAATTTTTGAATGGCATCAGTTCGTCGTAAAATTGTGATAATTGAATTTTTTAATAATATAATCCCTATAAGAATAGTTGTGTATAATCTGTAAAATGCTCAACTTTGAGAATTTTCCATTAACAACGACAATAAGGTATATATTTCGATAAAATATTGAAAATCAGTTAATCAAGCATTCATCGTCTATAAAAAATAAAATTTCCATAATTGAATTTCCTTCAACAACCGAACTACTTTTTAATACAATCGCAAAATCGTCTAGAGACAGAGATTTTTTAAAGAAATTTGCATAGATCTTCTTTAAGGAAGGTGGTTACATCAAAATGTCCAGAACTTGATGAAAATAAGCAATAATAATTTTTAGCGTAAAATATGAAGACGCCATTTTTTCAAATTTTTTTTTCCTACATATAGTTCTCGAATTATCAAGTAACTATGTAGAAAAAAAATTCTAAAAAATGTACTATCTTATTCAACACCAGAGAACGATCTCACCAATTTTCATAAAATTCTGTATTTTCAAAAATTCCCTACGTTTTTAACATGGGACAATTGAAGAATTTTCTTACCGATCTAAGAGCAACAGGAATGCCGTCCTTGGTCGTCGGACCGATTCCTTCAATCTTTCGTGGGCCCAGATCCGCCATTTTTTTCGGCCTATCCAGCGTCGATTCCGGTTCGCTCTCGTATTCTCTCTTCACGGTATATACTGAACACGCGTTTCAGTATTTTGTCAAAAAGATATGATTTTTTAGGCCCTGATGCTCACTGTTCTCGTTGTCACCCGAGCGCACACACCGAGTTCAACGATTGCGAGCACACTCTAATTTTCGACGTTTACTCTCTACTTGTTAGTCAAGCTTACGAAAATTGCGCAATTTTTGCGGCAATTTTGTCAATACCTTATCGGGGCCCGTGTTAGAAGAGTGTCCGTTTTGTTCGAGCGATACGAACTTATTTTTTACGTATTACACGAGTTGTATCGAAAAATGATATGTTTCTGCTTGAGCTCGTTTTAAAATACGGTGGGTCGATATTTATCTTAATTTTATTTAAACGTTTAACAGACTTACTGATTTCCGCTGGCTCGATCCGTGAACTCGACTCGGTCTTGAAATTCGAGGTTCTCGACTCGCTCTCATCGAGATATGCAGCGCCCTTTGGTATTTGACCCTCTGTTCCGGACAAAAAACGTTTCAATCATTTTTTTTTCCAATAAAAATTCTTCAACGAATGATTACTCGTTTGAGCCAAAAAATCAAATAGTCTCTGCCAGAGATATTTCATTAAATTTCAATATTTTTACCATGGTAAACATTTCACGAATTTATTCGTACATAAAAAAATCTTCAACAGAGATATTCCAATAAAAATTTATTTACTCTTGCATAGAAAAATGAGCCACGAACGACTTTTTTATGCATAAAAATCGACAAGTTTTTTTCAAAGGTATTCTGTATAATATCGAAAAAATGTCCTAGATTTATCGATATGTAAAAAAAGTACTCAAACGAGCGAGTTTTTGATCTGTATTGAAAATCGAGGAGAGATATCATTAATGCAGACCTGTGATATACTCGCATACGCGAAACTTGAATCATTCTGTATATTTTGTGTATTCTGTATAATATCGA
>JAPYYW010004720.1:0-19804 GCA_030522545.1 Cremastinae sp. A BG-2022a
AGCAGTACTTGCTTCAACAATATTAATGTTGAGTTAACTAAATACGAGTCAACAAAATATATTTTGTTGATTCAACTAATTTCTTCTCTCAGTGTATAACTTATATTATATTGGCTGCGCGAACGACCACGACGACGAGTCCCCGCGACACAAAGTATCACCAGCTAGAGAATAATGCGCGAGCACACACCAATAACATCAACCATCGACAAATCTACTCATTATATATGTATAATAAATAGCATATAATAACATTGAAATAAGAATATAAAAGCGCCTTATTATATATTATATTATATATATACGCAAAAAATTTCGGGCCATACGCAACTATGTATACTATATGTACGTATACATATAGAATGAAAAATAAATATGCGATGTTGAGAGATGAGGTGTGATACAGTTGTGGAATTGTAAATATAAGGCGGATCGCGCGCGCGTCGGGTATAGAAGAATGAGCTGGGACACCTGTTACCAGAAATAATAATAAGCAGAGGTGGCAAGTACAAGCGCCGAGAGCGCATTATTGCGACAAGTGTTGGGGGGGGGGGCGCTGAAAATGATAAATCCCGTCAGCAGAAATACTAAATCATATCTTTCTTGGTTTAGTATTTGTTAGCGAGGAGCCACGGACGACGGCATTCAGCAGAGAGAGAGAGCCTGATGTTCATCAAAGCTGAGAAAAGTTAAGGTAGTATACCGCGCTGCCGCGGCGCGCGGGCGCGACCTCATGCTTCGCCGCGCGCATTTATATTATTTTGCGTATATATGATGCGCGTCTCATTTCCAAAAGCAGCAGTCCTCTCTCACTTTCATTCTCGCCGCGTGTATTAGCTTTTATTCTCCGGCCCTCATTTCGCGGCCAATTTATCACACAATTAAACTCGGCGCATATAGACCGATTTTTATTTTATTTATTTATGCTCTATACACCCGATGATGCTCCGCGCGCGGTATATCATTCAATTTTGTGCACTATCTCCTTTACTCTCGCACTTTTATATATGCGCACGCACTCTGTAACATATGGGGTTACAATAGCAAGTCGTCGGTCGCTGCTCATCCGCGATCCGCCCACCACGGCACAAATTTTTGCATTTGTATAACGCATAGTGCAATATAAACTCCTATTAATCTTTATTTCGATAACTATATTACCACAGCCCATCATTATTAACGCGGTATTGTATAAAATATATACTATGAATAAAATGAACTTGGCAGCACGACCCTTTTTCTGCCAAATAAAAACAAAATACTATAATATTGTACAATGTGTATCTGTCTAATATGCTTTTAATATATGTATGTGCGGTGCGTACAATAAGTTGAGACAGATAGTCGAGACTTTATTATATATATTATTCGGTTGGATTGCACAGGCACGGGGGCATTACGCATTATTTCTCCTTATTATTGCATGGGGGTAAAAAGATATGCGAGTTGTCGTTATTGTTATTTTTGTAAATTCTTCTTTTTTTACGCGAGGCATTCCTCTGAGATGAAGTGTTGGGGCACGATGAGCCGAGGGAAATCGACTCTCAGCTTCATCTTGTTTTTCGTCTCTCTCTCTCTCTCTCTTCTTTTTAGGTTCATGTTTTCTCTGCAGTTTGTCTGAGCCTCTCTCATGGCATATTGGGCGGGGGGCGCGGGCGTTTAGAAATTCCATTATAAGCGCGGACGAGAGATGAGGTCAGAGCTCGGGCACAGAAGTACAACGGGGCGGCGATTAATTAACACAAGGGAAATAACGTATATTCGCACAGGAGGATGCTGTTAAATTGGAGGGCCCCCCTGCTTGACCGCTCCCGAGAATTTCACGTTTTTGTAACGGAATTCAAGGTTCGAGGTGCGGCCCGCCGTATATACGCACTACTATATATGTATGTATATGCGCGCGACGGCGCCCGTCAGTTATTATTGTAGTAGGTACAGAGGCGAAATAAAGAATGGAAAAATGATATGAAAGAAAAAAGAAAGAGGAAAAACATGCATGAAATAATAAAGCGAAGCTGAAATCTCGTATATACGCCGTGCTGGACGAAAAGAGAGGTGTGTTCGGATTTCGATCGTAAACTCGCGACATTAATTCCTCGGGGGACCCTGTATCCTATATATCCCGCCGGCGGTTAACACTAAATGATTATTTTTTATTATCTACATACACGAAATACTTGTATACTATACTATATAAATACAAGCAATAATAAGGCATATAGTATAGCCGAGGCTTCATTTCAATTCGATTCAAATTCCAAACATTTATTTTCGAATAAAACGACAACGGCGCGGCATGTTAAAATAAAGCGTGGGCACATTTAATCACGCTCTTTTTCGGCGTATTTTCTTTAGATTTTATTTAGCAAATACATATACAATTTTATACTAGCTGACCCGGTAAACTTTGTATCACCTAATACACACAGCGGTACAAAATCGAGAATTTTTTATTTTTTCGATTTTTCAGCTTAATTTTAGAGTTTTTCCAACTTTTTTTAATTGTAAACCACTCTTGAACTGATGTAGCAAAGAAAACAAAAAAATTATTTAAATCGATCAAGCCATTTTTGAGTTTTAGCGAGCCTAACGCCCAGCGATTCATTTTCATATATATATATACGTATATAGATGCGAAATAAATGAAAAAGACCTAATTCGCTTTTTTATGTATATATACAGTGAATAACCTTTAAGCTTTTTTTTATCAACACGAATCCAACATTTTTTCCTTCACCTGCGTACACGATATTTAAACAAATATATATGAAATATTCTCGCCTTTTTGAGCGTGTGCATATACATAAACTTCCAAATTTGGTATATAATTGAGGGGAGTAGTGGTGGTATAACATTTGCTTTGGCACAATAATGAGCATCAGCAGCAGCGAGCGCGCAGGGCCAGCGAATATAATAAGTGCATATATACATATATGTATACACGCTTCGCGATCGCACTACGATGACTCCCGTGGGTCTCATCGTTCTCCCCCCCCCCTCCCCCCAATGCGGGGGGATGGGAGCAGAAAATTTCGAATTGGAGTATACTATATATACGCAGGAGGAGCATATTTGCGGAAGCCTTTATTCGGATCGTGCTCAGGTGTACAACAATAACGCGCGCATAATTAATATAAGACACACATCAGCAGTGTACCTTCGGGCGCTGTGTGCGGATGAGGAATAAGGAGCTACCGCTGATGTAGCGGCGGCACCAGAGCATCATCAGGGAGCAATGCGCGCGCCTGCGCCGCCCCCATAGCACCGGACCTACGTATATATTTATCGGGGTACTCATCACCGTAGTGTAGCATATCTATATATACGCATCAGCAATAATTTTGTTATGTACGGTGCAGCAGGCACACGTTTAAATTTCATCATTCATTTAAAGTCTGACATAGAAATAAATAAAAATTCAACAAAAAAAAGGTATATTTATTTTATATCTAATGTATACTATATATGTATAATGGGAGATAATGGAGTATAGACGCATATATGTATATCGTTATAAAAGAGAAATTTTTTTTAAACAAGTGTGATCTGTGTTTAATTTGAATATGGAGTGCTGAATGAAAGAATCGTCGCGAAGAAGCGTTGAAAACACCTTTTATTACGCGTGGGGTTATAAGCGTTTAAGGAGAATAAAGATGAGAGGAATAATAAGAGATTTCGAAAGATAAAATATAACGCGGCGGCGGCGGCGGCGGAGCCGAAAGCTTATATTCGCTCTCATAATCGTATATAGGAGCAGGGACAGGAGCTGATGGTATACTATATCGCAGAGGGGAGGATGAGGGGGCATATGCATGAGGAGAGATGATGCGAAGAAGCAGAATAAAAATAAGCTCCTGAACATATATAACTGCACGCGTGAATCTTAGCATATACATTTTTCGT
This sequence comes from Cremastinae sp. A BG-2022a, assembly GCA_030522545.1. Lineage (NCBI taxonomy): Eukaryota > Metazoa > Arthropoda > Insecta > Hymenoptera > Ichneumonidae > Cremastinae sp. A BG-2022a. The sequence continues at coordinate 3,904 of JAPYYW010004720.1, forward strand.
TGGGCATGAGGAGGGCCGCGCGCGCGAGTGGAATTGCACTGATGCGCTTAGAGAGGCGGTGCTGCGGTATTTACCGCTTATTGCTTTAGCATCAGCTCACTCGGCATATCACATCAGGCGCCGTGCATCTATACTCTATAGTATATGTATGCCTATACGATATATATCTACAGTAGCATATACTTCGAGTTCAGGTCCCCCCCCCCATCCCCACCTCCCGCCCGCACAATATAATATAATCTAATATATGAATGCGCATAATAAAGTCTTGTAAACTGGCAAAGTCAGTGCGTAAACGCATCCCCCCCAGAACAAAAAGCGAAAAGAAAAATAAGATATAACACACACACACTCTAAATGACATATTATACTGATGCGAGATTTCATGATGCGCGACATATCGGTCTCTACACATTCTTCATCATCATATAAATATATTCAATTGCGCACATTATTAAAACGACACGCACTTGTACTTTTATTATTTGTAATAATAAATAAATAAATAAATAAATAAATAAATAGTATTTTTAGTTTGTTTGAGAAGCACGGGACTGCGCTTCCTCACAGAACATAGAGTCAGCGATTTTGTGAAATGCCGCCGACGCAGCAAAAAACAAAAAGTATAAAAAAGATAGATGGGGTATATATAGGCATAATGTATAATAGCAGGAGGTTTTGTTCGCCGCGCGGAAATTCTGAAGCGCGCGGGCGTGTGTACGCGGTGCCGCTGGAAAAGAAACGCGATCGAAAAGCTCGTAAATACAACGATATACGAGAGCTCGTGTCGCAGCTGTTGGTTCGGTAAAAGAGCTCCGATTCCCGAAGCAGCAGATTCTCAAAATCGCATCGAGCCATCAATTTCCCCTTCATATTACATATGTACAATAATATTATATTATATATACTCTCTCATATGCATACAATGCGCATAAATTATATTATTTAAATAGTATATATGGAAAAATTATATTAATATAGAGATTATTTCAATCGAATGATGTGTCTTTTATTCAGATCGAAAAACTTCCATCATCTGAAAATCTATATAATGTTGTAATACATATAGTATATCATAATAGTGTATATGATAAAAAAAATTAGAGTCATTGCATGGATTTGAGAGTTTGATAGAATACCCAACAAAAAAGGGAACAAGAATAACGAAAAGTAAATTTTTGAAATAATGCTGGCCAAGCATTTATTATCCTCGGATTTGAAAGATGACACAGAAATAATACAACTTATTCTTTTTACGATTTTTTTATTTTTGTGCGGAGATTGATCGATTATTGTTAAAATTACTCAAAACATATGGAAAAAATAAATCAACCTTGTAAAAGATCGTGGCAGCAATTTTAAAACTGTCAAAAAGGAAAAAGCGGCCGTTTAAAGGATATATCCCTTTCGATTTTCCTTTCGAAAATCTTCAAGACGCGATAACTTTTTCAATAATTTAGATATATTAAACATGATTTCTGGGCTACTTGTTGCGTTTTTTCAAAAATCTTTAAAAATCAGCCTTAATAAAGTTGATTTCGTCAAACGGAAGGAAATATATCGGTAATTGAAATTTTCATGGGTCTACGAGACCCAGTAACTCACCTAATTTCGGATCGGAAATTTGCCTTAGGTAACGAAAATGCTAACTATTCGGAGCGCAATAATCGAATAATTCATATTAAATGAGCCAGAAAACTGACTTTTGGATCAATTTTCAAAATTTTTCAAAATATAAGTTCTTGGATTGCGCCCCGTATAAATAAAATTTTTGTTATTTACAAGAGAATTCGCGATCAAATATACTATTTTTAAAAAGACACGAAGCTTACAATTAATTAATCAACGGAATAAAGCATATTATGCGAGGTTATACGATATGAAATATGCGCCTTATATAGAAGAATAATTCGCAAAATGTCAATTCAAACATGTTGAAAAGGAAAAAAGTGGCCGTTACTCCTATTCTATAAAATAAACGAATTAAAAAAATAACCCATATTCAGAATAACCCATAATAACCCATAATTATTCAGAATTACGCGACTCATTCAAAAGATCAATTATTTCATAATGAAAATCAATATTGCGAATCGAGGGACAGGAATTTATAAATGTGTTTGATTTTTAACTTTGCTATTAATAATATGCGTTGGCTTATAAAAAATCATGAAAAATTTTTTAAAAGATTTTTCATGAATATTTCTAAAGCAGTATTATACATTATTGTGGGGATTTGCATCAATGGAAACTAAAAAATTTTATCCAGATCTCTTTACCAAACATATGGTACAATAATATAAAATATGTTGCACAGACAATAATTGGGAAATTGGCAATAATTAGTGGATCAGAAATGTAATTAATGTATACTACAGATTTTAAGACTGCTCTGAAATATGTATGTAATAATCGAAAAAAGCCCAGAACGATTATTTTCTCCTCCTTGCGGGAGTGTCGATCAGAAAAAGTACTTCCAGGCGCTGAAGAAATTCACCCTATTGCGCACAAATATCGCACGGCAGTACATCCATGTAGAACGGGTTGCCTTGTCCACGGGCGCCCGCACCACTCATCAAGACATTTTTTCAAGCTCATTTCAACATCATCAATTAATAATGTATCTTGTATACAACAGCATGTATAATTACAATATAAAATTAATAAAAATAATCGTATATACCACGAATATATGTTTATTTATATACTGAATTTTTTTTAATTGAACTTAATCCGAAATCTAAATAACGCGTGTGGAAAGTATGATGCGTGTATGATGAAAACACACGTGTTACTTATTTATACAAGGAGAATTTTGAAAAGACGAAAAATGAAAAAAAAAAAAAAACTGTTGTATTGAAGAAGGAAATGACGCACGAAGAGTGAAAATATAATATATCTAAATTTCCTAATTTCGTACAATGCAGTTATTGTAATAAAGTATAAATACAAACGATGATAAAATAGCTTTAAAAGAAGTGAAAAAATAGTTAGGAAATGATATTTTCATATAGAATTCCAAATTCAAATAAATCCGATCAAGTTTGATCGAATATTCTATATCTAGTAATTAATGATGAAATAAAACATGAAATGCAAATGAGTATAATAATAAGCCTCGAGAGTAATGCGAAATATTAATAGGGGGCGAGGTTGTTGGGTCTTTGAAGGTATCGTGATGGGAGGAGGATGCCGCTGCATGCAGGCTGCGGGCAGAATCGCGCAATAATAAGCGGGCGCTTGCAAGTTAGAGGTTTACAATAATAAATAAATAAATAAATAAATAAATAAATAAATAAATAATTAATACGGAGGGTCTATAGGTATCTGCTTTTGATGGTGCATGTGTTTTCTCAGTGAGCCGGCGGGGAGCGTCGGGGGGGTCGGTATGCAAACGCGCGCGGAAGGATCATAAAATGACCACGCAGTTTCGCCTTGCTGATGGCTCTGCCCCCGATATGCGTGCGCGCGTCCTTTATTGTCCCGCAGAATAAGCACGAGCAAGTGATGCCGCCGGCCGCTCAAGAATAACCGGCGAGATTCATCGGGTCCGAACCCTCTATCACTCTATATATACCTGCACACTATACATATACTCTATATATGATGTACATATTGTCGACGCGGCATTAAATCTTATATGTTATCTCCAGCGGCAACATAATATACATTTACATATATACAAACAACCATCTAATTTCTACACACTCTATCAAATTTTTCAACTCCCGCATCAAAGTCTTGATGATACCCACAAAATCATTTATTTCCTGCTTGCAAATTAATTTCTCATGTTATTGTTATTTATCTTATTCAGGTCGTTTATTTTTCATCATCTTTATATTATTTATATTCAGAAATAATTACACATTTTATTTTTATCACATATTTTATACTATTTTTTAAACATACATGTCTTTATTATATTACGTATTATGTGTATATATGTATACGATATATTATTATGTATACCATAGTATGCCATAGTATTTCCAGCACATACTTTTTTTCATATATTCATTTTTTTAATTTATTTTTTAATATAAATTTAATGATATTCATTGCGTTATTTTAATTCAAAGTATAAGATGATAATATAAAATTCATTAAAAAAAGGCATTAATGAAAGTATGAAAATGATTTATCGCTATTGAATTGTTTTTTACGATATAGAGTGCATTAAACCAGCTTTTCGATGGCTGAATTTAAAATGCGATTACCGATAAAAAAAAAGCGAAAACTACCCCGACAAAGTATGTTCGACATAAGCCAGAGTCTTATGAAAAATCCTTATTTAGCGTGCATGCTTTGATTGAAATACAAATATACGCACATATTTACAGTGAATCTTCAAACAATATAGAATATCTCATGCACGTCTTTATGACATACATTTATACCTAAGCGACTATCCGAGTCAAGTGATAACCTAAAAATAATAATCACTTCTTAAATATATCTGTATTACATTTCGAAATTGTATATTTGGTAAAAAAGATTTATTCAGTCTTAGAAATCATTTATTTACGCCTCATTGGAAGATAAGCCAAATAGTATTTCATTTATCTAGTAAGTATCGCTAATACCTCTTATTTAACGACTAATTTGATGCCAACAATCATTATATAAAAACACGTATGCGCCAATAAACGCGTGAACAAAATCATCCGCCGAACATAAAATTTCAATTTTTTCTTCTTGTTTTTCCTTTTTCGGTGTTTTTTTATAACCTAAACCAAATAAATATTACATATATATATGTATATGTATACATAGCATATCATAGAATTAAATGAGGCTTTGAGAAATAAATAAATATATAAATTAAAATGAAATATATTGTCCAATAATAATGAGAATAAGACACGTACATATACAATATATACATTAGGGTGATTCAAAAAAAAAAGTTTTTTTTTATTTTTTCACGGAAACAGGTTTGAAAGTTTCATTTATACATAAAAAGAAGCCTGTACAAATTTCAGCTCTTTATAAAAATTTTAACAGGGGGCGCATCGCACTTTTCGTTTTGTAACTATCTAACAATACATCATACAAAAAAGTCTTAATATATTTTTGTAGGAAATTTAATGCTCTACAAAAAAGTTCTCTTGTAAATTTTTTGTTAATCGCACCATTTCGAAGATATTCGAGTTTAAATCAACTCTAAATTTACCATCAGCGTGTCACTATTTACTCTTTCTTCACACATTTGCCACATTTAACGATCATTTATATATATATATATATATATATATATATATATATATATATATATATTTATATATGTATAAAAATATTATGCGAACACTTTGATGACAGTCCGAAATATAAGTCGAACACTTCGGTGACTTTTGGTCACTTTGATGACTGTCACCGTTAGCCCACTTATTATAACTCAATATTTATATATATTTTAAAGTGGAGCTATCAAAAGTACGGACGGGCGGAATTGTAGAGCTCGAAGAGCTCTACAATTAAAAAAAAAGCGATCCTCCTACGATCAAAATTGACCGAGTTATTTTCAAAAACGCCTTTTTCGCAGACGGCGCTCGGTATACCTCGTAGGTTTCTCGGCAAGAGGGTTAGAACATAAAACATAGGGCACCTCTAGTACAAGGTATACTGGGTCCCATTGGCGCCCTTCTTGGATGCATGAAGCACATTTTAGTTTTTTATAAACAAATTCAGGTCATCAAAGTGATCTATATAGTATATATATTTTTATATATATACGCATTTATACACATATATATATACGCGGATAACATAATAGAGAGTGAGAATAGGGCGGCGCGGGGGGCGCGATGAACAATGCTCGCACCCGATGCGAGATATGAGGCGAGATACGAGCTTATTTCCGCTCCCCGCTCCCCCCCCCCTGGTCCATTTATTTGAGAATATTAAGCGAGCTTCTCTCCTGCGGCTTATCCACTGATTCGGAACATAAAAAAGTTCAGTCCCGGATAACGCAGATCACTGATTATTATCCGTACCTCATCCTCTACTATATCCTCGTGCGTATTATATACATATATGCGTATACTCTACAGGGTGGGTTTAAAAAGTGACTTTTTTTTTCTTTTTTGCAACGGATATTCTTGTTTCTGGACATCTAAAACGAACTTTCACCATCAAGCTTTAGCTCATTATTTTGATGGGAACAACTCCCGCATCGCAATTTTCGATTTTTTATCACTCTCTTACAGAAATACTCGGGTATCTTGGTGAATATTGAACTTAGAGCGACATTCATAAGCTATATACTATTTTAGTAGGTTATGGAACGCTCAACAAAAAAGTTTTCTTGTAAATTTTTCGTTAATCTCACCATTTTCTAGATATTTGAACTCAAAGTTTGGCAAATTTTGAAAAAGTTTTGTTTTTCATCATCATTTTAAAACTCATTGAAAAATATGCATAGTTTTGGTAGGAAATTGAACGCTCTACAAAAAAGTTCTCTTGTAAATTTTTCGTTAATCTCAACATTTCGAAGATATTTGAGGTTAAACTTTTTAAAAAAATGAAAATAATCATTATTTTTGCATCATAAATCACGAAGTAGTAAACAGAATAAAAAGAGTAATTCATTTTTTGTAGGAAATTGACTGATCTTGAAAAATGGTCACTTGTGTTTAATCGATTAGATGAAACGTTAACAAGTTATTCGTATTTAAAGTTGAATGTTAAAATTTGAGAAAAATGTATGAAAACCGGTTAACATTGGACTTTAGATACGAATATCTTCTTAAAAGAGACAATTTTTTAAGCTCAGTCAATTTCCCACAAAAAAATGAATTACTCTTTTTATTCTGCTTATACTATACTTCGTGATTTATGATGCAAAAATAATGATTTTTTTCAATTTTTTTAAACTTTGACCTCAAATATCTGTGAAATGTTGAGATTAACGAAAAATTTACAAGAGAACTTTTTTGTAGAGCGTTCAATTTCCTACCAAAATATGTTAGTTGTCTGATGTATCATTAGGTATATAGTTACAAAAATCTGACAGAGAAATCGTAATTGATCCCATGTTAATATATCTTATGCGGAAAATCGAAAAGTGCGATGCGCCCCCTGTTAAAATTTTTATAAAGAGCTCAAATTTGTACAGGCTTCTTTTTATGTATAAATAAAACTTTGAAACCTGTTTCTGTGAAAAAAGAAAAAGAAATAAATAAGGCGATTTATCTGCGAGGATCGTAGTAAAATGAGCATCCGCATATATCTTTGATGTGCACGATGATATTTCCATTTATTTTCTGTTTGTCCTATACTATATATGTATATATATAAAAGACGGGGAATATACGCGAATATTTGGATAATCTGGTTGTAAAATATGCTAGGATAGTTTTAATATGAAGAAAATAGTAAAATCGAGGGGTGAAAGATGAGGCAAGAGACGTGCTGCATGATGATACAATGTATCTGGTACAATGGGCGGTGTGATGATGAGGGAAAGTTTGGCGGATAATCGTGTGCGTCAAGTATATAGAGCCCGCCCGGAATATCTGATATTATCATCAAAGTGATTTGTTGGATGAGCATCAGGATGAGCAGAGTCTCTCGCAAAAGCCCGAGCGACTATTTTCGGAGTAGCAGTAGCGGGGGGGGGGGGGGCGAAAAGTTGGGGCAGCTTTCGTGCGGAACGATCTCGAATTTGATGCGCGCGGGCGGGCACGCGCGTCGACGCGGCGCGGGGCCAGATGACAATGATGCGGCAATAAGGATCGAAAGTGGCGAGGCGGGAGATGCGAGAGACGCCGCGGGCGCGGAGCATCAGGAATAAGAGGACGCTCGCCGCCATGTAAAAACCAGCAGCCCCCCCCCCCCGCCGGCGAGCTCCTTTGCCCGCATCCCCTCCTAATGAAATAATATATACTGATCGCTATATACATATAGTATACAAAAGAGAAAGCGAGAGAGTACATATATAATAGGTACAGGCCAAAGCGTTTACCTTATCACACCCGGGGCATACAATAATAATTCGTCGCGCGGCGCGTAGACGCGCATATATATATGCGTATATCCCCCTGCGTGCAGTATATACATATAGTAACAATAAAACGTCCCCGCTCATCATCTGCATGACCAAATTATCGGAGCATTGACTAATCTCTGCGTATGCGTACACCCTATACTGATGATGCGTATACATATAACGCCCAATCGCATTTCGACCAATCGTTGCAATCGACCCTCTTCCCGCACTTTTGTTGAAATTTTGTCAGAAGTTGTCATACCTGATGATGCTATATATTAAGGTACATATATAGGAGTCGCGTTGAATCGTTTAAGACAGAATTTCTTAAATATTTGCACAACTCATCTTATTCTTTGGGGTGTCATGTCGAAATGTATGCCAAATTTTATGAAGCTTCACCATCTAGTTATCGAGATATTCATTGTTAAAAGTCGTCCAATTTTTTGATCTCTCATATAAGAGCCCGCATATTAAAAATGGCAATTTTTTTAAATAAATATCTCGATAATCACATGGTTGAAGCCTCTTTAAATTTTGCACACATGTTAATATAAGGTCAAAGAAGATCAGCATAAATTTTGAAAAAATTCTGTCTCAAAACATGTCAAGCGATGATTCAACATTTAACTTTTGAATAGACTGTCACGCAACTCCTACCTTAAATTATTATTGAAAACTTAATAACATTTAAGAGTAATTCTTTAGAATCATCACTTTTCCGAAAAATGGCGAAAAATTTTTTTTTTTCTTTTTTTCACCTTTATTGGGTCACAACTAATGATGAACCATCGGGAGATTTTGATTTTCACCCCCCTTCAAAAGTTATGAAGGTTTAAAAAATTAGAATTATACATGCTCAAGTATGCATAATATAACTATAATATTTTTTAATAATATTTTTGGCAAACGTTTAAAAATCGTCCTTTTGTTTTAAGGTAGGACAGAGAACGGAAAAATCATAAATGTCTATTGCCCCCCCCCCCCCTTGTACTTGGTCTGTATGATGTCCAAACGGGGTGCAGAGGCAAAGTCCATTAAAAAACAAAAAATAAACCTCCTCTTATTGAGTGAATATATTTTAATTATTGTAAAAGCTATATATGAATATTTAAAGAATTGTTTTAAGAAACTTCGGTACGTGTTATAGAGAGCTAAAATTTGATATAGTTACTTCATTTTTCATTTACAATAAACATACTAAAAAATAAACAATCGACGAGATCCGAACCGTCGTTGAATTGGCCTGGAATTGCTCATATACATGTATATTATACATATTCGTTTATAAACTGTACATATATTACTGTTTGTATATTATTTCATGTATTATTATGTATGTGAAATAATAGTATGATATAATTATATATGAAATATATGTAGTTTGTTCACAATAATTCAAATTTTGGTCCATCGCAGAACGGCACAGATGAAATAAAAATGACTAAACCGCATGCATCGATGATATACATACATATGTATATATGTGGTATAGGGCGCGCGGAGGGTTAGGCGATATAAAAACGAAATAAAAATAAAATACGATTGTTTACCGGTGCGGAACAATGTGTGCGCGTAAGTACGTATATACTATATAGTATATCGCTCGAGGATATAGTTGTATATATATATATATAGACTTATCGGAGAGAAAAATCGTAAAACGGGCCGAAAAAGAGGAGATGAGGCCCTCTCGAGCGTGTATCGTGCTGTATAAGATTTATACAGCCGGGGACAAAAAGTGGATCAGCCGCAGAAACCCCCCGCCCCCATTCATTTAAGCACAATACACTCGAATTGTGCTACTTAACGCCATTGCAATTGAATTTAGAGTGTGTATACATATATATATACATATATGCGCGCGCGCGTATAGTAGAGACGAACGTATAATAATAATGCGTTCGGTGCATGAGAATAATATATATGATACACAGTGTCTGATGCGCGACGATGTTTATTCGATATGCTCAATATTAAGAATAATGAAAAGAGACGCGCGCGGCAAAGCGATCGGATATGATATTACGAGAAGATTATAGATGAGAGCATCACGAAAAGAAAATGAGAGAGAATCGAAAAACGCCAAAAAGATCAATGTTGTGTAACTTTTTGATAGATTGACTCCTTCAATAGTTATATACAAGATTAAAGTTGTCAAATTTTGCGCATGTAAAAATTCACTTTTATACAGGTGTAAATCTGTCTAACATTTATGTATAATATAAATAATTAATATATGTATGGCGAAAAAATGTATTAGTAATTTTTTTACATTAATCAAGTTTATTATAAAACAACTCACCTGAATATTCGTCTATTTTTAATAAATTATGCTATTGTACGTGTGATAAAAAATTTAAAAAAAAACTCTCAACTTTCAGAAAAAAATATCAAGTGCCGCGTACAGTGCAGAGAAAAATCAGTATTTTCACTTTAATTGGATTTTAAAGGATCTTTTGTTGTGTATAATAAAACATGATTATTTCTATTGAAAAGCTGAGAAATTTTCATACCATGAGCTATATTTTTTTCCAATTTTTATAAAAAAGTTTTTTAGGTCAAAAAAATTAATGAAACAGTTGAAATTTTTTGTTTTTTTTTATAGAATTCGATAAATCATATTAACATAATAAAAATGACTGCTCAATGATACACGAAGAAATAAGAGAAAAAATTAATATAATGTTTAATGAATAAATTGGTTGAAAAAAGGAGATAATACGAAGCAGAGGTTATAATGCTTGTGATGCATGCTCCTCCAGCGCATATACATATAGTATATATACAATCGTACAATTTATTTTTGCGCGAGGCTCAAATGAGGGATTCCGCAGCGGGATTTCATCATTATCATCATCATCATCATGCACACAGGGAGCATGATGAATGTCCTGGGGCCGAGGGTGGGGGCGTTGAGATGTTTTCGCGCTTGACTGTTTTTTCGTGTGGAGCGCGCATGTTATTTAAACCAGCGCGGGGGGTGCATATATATGTATATACTATAGGCGACATGAGTTATTCGTGCACAGAGCGTAAAGTGCGATAGCGATCTGGGTGAAAACTCCCCTAACCGCGCGTTGGCACGGAGTGTTGACCCGCCCGAGGCGGTAGTGGCATATGAGACTAAATGCGTATATATACGCGGCGCCGGCGAGAGAGAGAGAGAGAGAGAGAGAGAGCAATAGAGCGGAGAGTGAGCGTGTGCGCTGCTCGCGCCTCTGCTGATGCGGTATAGGCTTATCTCGGCTCCAGAGCGTACACTATTTCTCCTCCAAAGCATCAGCCAGATATAGCATGCCATATACATATATGTATGTATAAGTATAAGAGTGCGAGAAAGCAGAGGAGATGTTGCTTGAGCCCGCACTAAATGCGAGTATACGCGCCATCTATATGTATACTATAAAATTTTTTGAGGTCAAATTTAAGGATGAATAGCCGCAGGCTACATCATGCGGAACGTCGCTCTCTGATTATTTCCAGGATTTTATCCTGCCATCTCCCCGAAATGACTGCTTCAACCCAAACCCACACCATCCATGCATGCCCGGGGTACTATATATATACTATACATTATTTGCATCCTACTAAAAAATGACCAATTTTTTTTTTGCGCCCGCACACCTAATACGACCTTATTCGAAATGATAAAAAAGCAATGCCGTATATAATACCAATAAATTGCAGCCCTTTAAAAAACTTTTACCATCAGATGATGGCGATTTTCTATTTTTTTAGTTTCCATTTAAATAACATTGGAAAAATATATGTATATGTTTTTTTTTATTCGGAATTTTGTATAACTCAGTAATAACAAAGCAACATTATATATTGATCTTGAATAACTTTTTAATGAGTGCATGGACTAATTGAAAAATGTCAAGGGGCCTTTTTTTGTAGAGCGTTAAATTCCCTATACAGAAATATGCTATAGGATTGATTTATTTGTCTGACGTATCGTTAGGTATAGTTATAAAAATATCTGATGGAGGAAACGTAACTGCGTTTCCGCGCGTGTTATGATATTATGCGGAAGATCAAAAAGTGCGATGCGCCCCCTGCATTAATATTAATATAAAGAGCTAAAATTTGTACAGGCTCCTTTTTATGTATAAATAATATTTTTAAACCTGTTTCCGCAAAAAAAAATTTTTTTAATCTGCACTCTATAGTAGACTTATAGTAGACATGTATATATGTATAGTATTGATTATGTTCGATTTGACGAAAATAAATCTTTTTTTCAAGTCAGCTCATTTTTTTGTCTGCTCTCTTTTGGTTTTTTTGGCGTCGTTTCTCAATTTGACGTCCTCAGGTTTGTCTCTCTCCTATGTATAGTATGTATGTATGTGCGTGTATATATATATAGTATATTGTATACAGAATATTATTCACGTCACGATTGTAGCGAGAAGGACGAGACGAGGTGGTCCTTTGAAGAATGAAGAAACTTGTATTCGAGCCACCTCTGCTTTTTCCAACCCGGAAAAATGGTACTTGGTATTCGTGAGGCGAGTCGGCTGCTCCGTTTCGCAAATAGGAGTAGTAAGTCTCTACGGACGCGTCTCGAGGGTAGCGATCGAAGCAGGGCGAAACCGACAACGGGAATAAAAGAATAAGAGAAAGAACAAGAAGAAAAAGGGAAAATACGCACCCCGGGCGTCGTCGTGATTGAATCTATATGGGCTCGAATCGAGAACCGCTGCGTCCAAAGGAAAATGGTCAAGTTGTTCGCATCAACAAGGATAATAAAAGTAGAGAAAGCTCAAATGAAAATAACATTTTTTTCCATTGATAAATAAATTGGCTTACATATGTATAGTTCAATTATTTTATTGAATATGCGACAAACAATATAAATATGTATAATACATTAAAAGTTATTCTGTTTATTCTATATTATACATATTTACGCTATAGCTCAATTTACATATATGTAGTATACAATGCAAGAGTTTTTAACACATTTTTCGGTCAACTCTTTCTATTATTTTTTTTGTCAATTTATTTTTTTGAAAAAAAGTAGTGATAAACATATACCTTTTCAACATGTTTGAATTGATATTTTGCTATTCTTCTATAGGCGCATATTTCATACAACTTGGCATAATGCGCTCTATTCCGATACATTGATTATGAGCTTTCATGTCTTTTTTAAAATAGAATATTTGATCCCAAAATTTCCTGTAGATAACAAAAATATTACTTATACGGGGCGCAATCCAAGAATTAATATTGAAAAATTGATAAAACTGATCCAAAAGTCGATTTTTCGGCTTATTCAATATGAATTCTTGGATTTTGCCCTGAATAATTAACATTTTCGTTGTCTACGGGAAATTTCCAATCGAATAAGCCCTTAAAATCGAAAAAAAATTTAGTCAGTCACGCTGGGTCTCGTGGACCCATGAAAAATACAATTTTCAATGTCTTACCTATCTCTTGACAAAATCAGCTTTATTAAGAGTGATTCATTCAGAGACGATACGAATCTTCCTAATTATTCGAAGCAAAACCGCTATTAAAAAACTGTTCGACCAAATAAATTTTTTTTTTCATTTTCTTTGTTTTTCTTTGTTTTTGGATGTAGTTTTTGAAAAAAAATAGAAAAAAATTATTTGAAACAACCTTCTATTTTTTTTAACTTTATAGATAAAAATAATTTTCTTTATGTTTACCACTTTCAAGTATGTTTTTAAAAATTTTTTTTCAATTTAGGAGTTCTATAAACATTCTCAAAAATTGGAAAAATGATGTTTTGTATACAAAATATGGTAAATTTTGAAAAAAAATTTTTTCCAAAAAAAAAGAATAGAAATCGAAAAAACACCACTTTGACAAAATTCGCGGATTCGTAAAAAATTTCAAAGTTTATTATAAAAAAATAAAAAAAATAAGAAATGGTAATCATCGAGAAATTTTTGTATTTTTCAGAAAATTCAAAAAAAAATCCGCGAAGATAGATCTTAATAATTTTTACCTATTTTTTTAAATTGAAAAGTGAATCTAATTACGAAAATAAAACAAAAACGTCCCGATAACTCAATTTTTGAAAAAGTTATGGCTATTAAAAAAAGAGCAGTTAAAAAAAAAATTCATAACTTTTTTGGATTGATAAAATGATATAAAAAGTTTCAGTAAAATCGAAAGGGGGGTCAGGTCTAAAAGTAGTCGAAACGGTATGGAATAGCTCATATATAGTCGAATTGTTTCTGATGGAGAATCGTTTTCAAATGAGATTTATGAAAAAAATTCCCTGGGAACACCCATCAGCTGTTTATCACATAGCGTTGGAAAACTTGAAGATGATTTTATCTTGCAGTACTCCACTTTTGGATAAAAATCTTCTGTTTTTGTCAAAACGTATCATGCCGAACGTATATTAATATAATAATGATGAACTCCTATATACATATATGAAAGTATTATTAGGTCGTTTGCAATCATTTATAGGCTTGGCAACTGAACCTAACTTTTTCAAGTTTTGTTTACTATATCATAAATATAATAGTATCCTCTGAAATTTCATCGATATGTCTCCCGTTTTTAAATTCATCGATGAGCCACCTGTTGAATAACTCGAAAACTGCACAGCATAAAAAAATTATTTTCGTTTTACCAAACTTTTATCGGGAAAAAAAAAACAAAATGATCTGATGAATGTGCAAATATATAGGCGTCATTATAGCACATTGACGATTAAATTTAAAAAAATGTCAGCGGAGGGTGTAGATTCTGGGAGTAGGGTTTACGCGCGTTATTTCCCGCATATAATATGTTAAATGAATTCGTATATATACGCATATATAGTATAGAAGAAATAAGCCGGGAGGACGTCGTACGCGGCCTGCTTGAATACGAAATCGCCGCCGCTACACCGAATTGGATTTCCTTATTGTAATTAAGACGTGAACACGCAATGGGTATAACCGCGCGCGCGCGCGTGACTGCTTGGTTATAACTTGATCGGCGTCGTCGGGTGGTGGGGGTGGGGGGAGGGGGGATCGAATCATCTGCGTGAGAATAAGATTGCCGCTCTTTTCGTCGGCGTCCTCACCACCGCCACCACCCCGCATATTATGTATGTATATGCACCATTAAATAAAGAACGAGTTATTTAAGCCTAACGTAAACCTGTGATCTCGCTTGCCCATTTTATTTTATTCAAAATGTCTTCTTCGATTATTCGTTTCACATAAAAAGATTTTACTTATTGTTTTTTTTGTATTGCATTTTCCTTTTTTTTTCTATATGTATTTCACATATGTATAAATAAACTCATACACTGAAAACGAAATTTGGTTGATTCAACAAAATATTTGTTTCAATACGTTCAACGATATTATTTTGCAAATTGAACCAAATCTTTGGTTGATTGAACTGAAGTTTAATTATTTCAAATAAACAAGAATTGTTTCGACGAAATATTTTCAACTAAATATTTTTCAACTAAATCTGTTCTCAGATTTGTGAATTAATAATTGTTTAATGCGCGATACATGTATATGTAAAAAAAATGTTTCATACGCCATGCGTGCATTTCATGTATAATTTCAAAAAATAATTTTTTTCACGGAAACAAATTTCAAAGTTTCATTTCTGTATAAAAAGAAGCCTGTGCAAATTGTAGCTCTTTTTAAAAATACGAGCAGCAACGCGGCCGCTGCGCGGCCGCTTTTTCCGTTTCAACATGTTTGAATTGATGTTTTACAATTATTCTAAGCGTATACTCCCTATACAATTTCGTTTAATGCGCTGTATAAATTGATTATGAGTTTCATGTCTTTTTTAAAACAGAATATTTGATGACAACATTTCTTGCAGATAACAAAAATATTACTTATACGGAGCGCAATCCAAGAATTCATATTGAAAAATTGATAAAACTAATCCAAAAGTCAATTTTTT
>JAPYYW010004721.1:0-10540 GCA_030522545.1 Cremastinae sp. A BG-2022a
TCATATGTACATGTATGTCAATTTTCAGAAGGTTTCACCATGCGGAACTCGAGATATTTATTGGTAAAAATGACATTTTTTTGCATCCTTCCATAAGAGTGCGCGTTAAATATTGCGATCTTGAACAATAAATATCTCAACTTCTACGTGGTGAAGCTTTCTAAAATTTTGCACACATTTTTTATACAATATCGAAGAAGCTTTGTTTAGTTTTTTTTCTTAAGTGCTGAGTATTTTTTTTTTAATTTGGTTAATTACATAACAAGCACAGGTCACCTTGGATGACCTTGTATTTCGAGTATGTTGTTCTTTAGCCAATTTGCAACAACTTTTCTTAATGAACTTTTACTGGCAAACCACTTTGTCCATGAGAAAAACTGAGTCGAAAATTTGTCGTTTTACTGCCATGACCATATCACCTTAAATGTATTTAAATGTTTTATATGATCTGATCAACTCACACATCCCCATCCATCCTGACTGAAGAGAGATTCTCTCATGGTGTTGAGTTGTTCGAGTTGAGCTTTCGTTGCCGGATTGGTGGCGACTGCAGTTCCGCTGGTAGGCACGGTGCCTTGAGTCGGATTGTTTACTTGATTGTTGTTGGTATTCGCACCGGGTTGTTGCTGTGGCACGTTGTTACTATTGTTGTTGTTGTTCTGAGTCGTCGGGTTCTGACCCGGGCCGACCGGATTGTTCGGTTTTCCTTGCGACCATTGGCCAGTGTTGTTCTGACTGCCTTGAGTTGGATTTGAAGACTGCGAAGTCGGCTGACCGGATTGGGGATTGCCCGGTTGATTCGGATTGTTCATTTTGTTTACGTTACCTGCAGAGAAGATTATGCAAATATATATATATATATATATATATATATATATATATATAATAACAAAGTTGATTCTCGAAATACGATTCTTACCGGGATTATTTTGAGTTCCTGGAGGTCCCTGGTTCGGAGTGGAATTTGGATTTCCAGTCACTGGTCTGTTGACGTTGTTGCCGCCCCAGTTGTTGGGAGGGCCGGCGCTACCGGGTGGATTTCCAGGCGTTCCACCCCAGCCGGATTGATTGGCATTGTTGTTGTTGTTGTTCGGAGTCGTCGCGGGTGTGGAGCCCCAGTTTGTTCCGCCGCCGCCGCCGCCGCCGCCACTGTTGAGGGAGCTCTCGCCGCCGCCGCAGAGGCCGAGAATCGTCGGGATTCCCCATCGCTCTTTGTACTCTCTAACGGGATCTCCTCCGCTCTCGGTTCGTTGTTTAGTCTTCTCGTAAGAGTCCTTGCCGAAGAGGAGGTCGAACAGGGCGTTCTTCAGCTGGTGAGATCGCTGCTCGTTGTTCCGGTAAGCAACAGTATAAGCACGAATGTGATCGCGTATTCGCGACATGAACAAGAGTTCCTCATGGCTCTCCTCCATCATGCTTCTTCGGTTGCAGTCTTCGTTGGATGGATCGTCTGACGATTTGGCCTCGTCATTCGAGTCGTTTGTTGCTGCTTCATTATTTCGATCGATGTATTCGTAATCGATGATCGTTTCGTCACTGTGAGACGCTCCCGGCTCGGCAATATTTGGCCTTATTGTCGAATCCTCCTCGCACCGACCAACGACGGGGATCGTCCACAGTTGGCCGTTCGATCGTGAAAATGTTGGACCGAACGGGCAGTCGTTTATGCATATCTTCTTCATGATAAGGGCGAGCGATCGTCTATCGTTGTGACCGCTCGCTTTAGAGTCGTGACAACTCGTTTTATTTGCGTCACGAGATACAGGTACATCGTTTGTTTGGGATGTGACGGTGGCTGATTGGCAATTAAGCGTCATCGTAGGCTCGCAGGTAGTCGGTTTAGGAATGTTGACGATCTTACTGACTTTCTTAACGCACATATTCTTCTTCATATTGTTCTTGTCAGTTGCGCCAATTCGAGCTTCCTCGTAATCAACAGCATCATCATCATCATCATCGTCGTAGTCGTCGTTCTCCTTCTTTTCCTCCCCCTCCTCCTCTTCGCAATAATAATCATCATCGTTAAAAGCGTCTTTGTCGTCCGGTTGTTGGTCGTCGTTTTGCTTCTCCCTCGTAATCTCCTCGTAATGAACTTTCACGCGAGACGTTTCAGACTTATCGCTAAACTTAACGCTCGGCGTAGACTTAGATACGGACTTAATGTACGCAGAGTTAGATTCAAGATCAACTTTAGTAGACACTTGATACTTGTTATTCTTAAATCTATCGTTGAGAGGCTTGTTAGACTTATCGTTATCCTGAAATGAAAGAGCACCAACAGTAAACATTGTTGCTTCGGTACGTCTAATACCATCATTTTGAGACCCTAAAACGCTAATATTAGTAGTCGTTATATAACTAGTCTTGTAGCACACAGCGACGTTAACAATGTCTTCGATAACATCATGATTATTGTTACTAATATTCATCAGCATTATCATCATCGCCTCGTTCCCGTAATCATAATTGTTGCAGTTGTCATCGTCGTCGTCGTGGTTTTTCTTCTCTTCGTCTTTTCTCTTTATCACCTTTCCCTCATCCCTCTCACTGACTTTGCTCGGAGCGACGACGTTGCCAATGTTATTATTATCAATCGGATGATGATAACAACAACAACAACAACAACAACAACAACAATAATAACAATCATAATAATCGTTATTCGCGCAATTGTCATCGTAACCCTCAATCATTAACAATAATGGAACACATATGCGTTGCTTCAGCTCGATCACGGTGACGTGATCTATTACATTATTATTTTTAATCGTAATGCGAGACGAGGCTCGTTCTTTAGTGAGATTATCCAGGAAAGATTGCAATGTGTGGTCGGTGATTTCGTTTCTGCAAACGATAAGCGTAATGGAAGAACTGGCGTGATCCGCCCTTGAATTGTATCGCACGAGCGACGATTTTTTCTCCTCCCCCTTATTCTCCGTCCCTAAAAGTTTCACCTCGTTCCTTCTCTTTTCATTTTTCTTCGTGCTCTTGTTCGTCGCATCGTTTGAAATTCTTGCTTTGCGAGTTCTCTTCTTCATCGTCGCCATTGTCTTTGTCGTCGTCCTCCTCCTCCTCATCCTCCTCTTCCTCGTTGTATTCGCGTACATTGGCTTGTACATCTCGTGTTCGTGATTGGCGCGTAATTTGGGCGACGGTGAGGACGACGGGAACGACTCGACGCCGTCTTGAATAATCCTCAGATCGGGCTCGATACCGAATCGATGGTTTAGGAAAAACGTCGAAGAAGAAGAAGAAGAAGAAGCTTGAGGGTCGTCGTTCGAGAGAGCTCCCGAGAGCTCAGAGTCGTTCGCGTCGCAATGATCAACAAGTAGATAAACCGGTATTTCGGCGGTGTCTACGCCAGCGAGGCCAAACTCGGCCAGGAGATAGTTGTCACCGTAACTGCTTGAGCTGAGCAATATCACAGACTTTGAGTTATTACAATAATTATTATTACTTACGAGACTAATATTAGCCTTATATTTATTGTTGTTTTCGCCGTGGTCAAGGCGGGACCCTAGTAAGGAGTAATTGTCGACATTGTTGGCGAGACGCGAGTGCCGCTGGGGGCGATCAGACTTGGGTATCCTAACTAGGCTAGGTACCCCAGCGGGGTTGCGCGCATCAGCCCTCTCTTCCTTTACAACTAAGCGTACACTTATTTTTAGTACCCTAACGCTTATATCACTAAAGCTATCCTTATTATCACTTAACGGCTTACACGTAGACTTAGACTTTACGGCGGAGCTGTCTAGCTGCTGCTGACCAAACAGCGAGCCCGGTGTTTTTTGCTTTCTGTACTTGTGATGATTATGTTCTGCATTGTTGTGGTTATTTACTTTTAGATTATTATCGTAGGTTAGAAGGTGATTTGTTGGGTTTTTTGTGGTTTCTTTTGCCACTGACTGGCAGGCCTCGCCTACACCGGCAAAGCTGAGCTCACCTGAAATTTTAACAACATCGCGTTAGCCACCTTCCCCCCTCCTTCTATCCTCTTCTTTTTTTTTTCTTATTTTTTATCTACAACTTTTCTTTGTTTCTCATCCTCATTCCTTCTTAATTCATCAACGCTTCAACTTAATGAGGACTATTTGCCAAAAAGGATAACAATCTTCTAATCAGGCGCCAAGCCTGATTTTTTTCACTTGTCAACTTGAGCAACTGCTATGGAGCGACAATGGCGCTACTGAAACTCTTTCCACAAGGTGTAGACTGGAAAGGCTCTGTACCAATCTGTATGGTGCCCTTTTTGTTAGCATCAGGAATAAAATTCTGTCAACAAGACTTACCAGATTGGCGTGGCAGGACGGTTAAGAAGTCATTGGCGGCGGTAGCTTTGGGGTGGCTGATAGGTGCTGCCATCATGCTGCTGTTTATGAATTCGATATCACAGGACCTAGCATGCTCTGGTCGTTCCCCCTCCCGCGCCCCACTCAGACTGCTTCCCTCTAATACTACTACATCCCCCTGACAACATTTTAATAATTGCCCAAATTGGATGAAAATTATCAATGATGGAAAAACCATGAAAAGTTGACGCTCCTCTCGACAATGTCTCACCTTGGAATTTTGTACGAAGGCATTTGTTTCGGTAGAAATCTCATGTGAACTAGAATTGTGTGGAAACATTGGGCTCAGTTCTTCTTTGGCAGGCAATGCATAGAAACCAAGATCTAAAAGAAAAAAGAAAACGAGATAGAAAAATAGAGTTGATATTGCTGCTGCTGCTGCTGCTGTTGAGAATCTCACGAGTTTTTAACATTTCCTCGCTGCAAGACTAAATATCCTACATATTTTCTATGTTTCATCTTCATCAACTAGTATGAAAATAACGAGAAATAATTTACGACCGGCTTTCCGTTAATCCACAGAGAGAGAAAGAGAGAGATACCGGTAAGAAACAATCTCCGTGATAACATCGTTTCCAATAACCTCACTATCTTTCGGTACGAAAAATTTTTTTTATTTCCGGAGATGCTAGCTAGAGTCTACGTGGAATCCGCGACGACGGGGATAGAGAGCCTTCCGAGGCGAATAACGTAGCGAGAGCGTCGCTCCGACTTTTCTCAAACTCTTCTTCTTTCTTCTTCTTCTTCTCTCTTTCTAATCATTCTAGACGATTATGCAACGGCAAGAGTCCCTCCTATACACCGAAAGGACTCTCTATTTACGCACGGGAATCGTGCGCACATGACCAATAAACGTCCAACAAAGAGAATACTAAAAATACGAGCCGGAATTAATGCTCTTTTCCCGTGTATGCAGTACTCGCGGCGGAAAAAATCATTTTGTTCCTCTGTTTGTTTGCACGTTGAGTTTTAACATCGTAGTTAGTTGTACGATACCCGGAGCGAAATGGTGCGCGAAAAAATGAGACGATGCTCCGACGAGAGCGTACATTTCTCGCGGCGAGTTTATATTTACGAAGCCCCCCCCCCTTAACCCCTTCGCCCCTCACTCCGTTCCGTAAACCGCGTACACGACGATTCGCGATCGTCCCGTTCCCCCCCCCCCGCCCCTCACTCACTCGCTCTCCTCCTTCACCCCCGCCGCGACGCGATCCTCTCGTGCTTCGTCACGCGCGTTTAGGTATTTCGAAAGGTCAGCCAGCAAGCCGAGTCGCGGCAGCGCCGAGGGAGAAGAAAAGAGAAAGAGGGAAAAGAAAAATGAAACGGAATCGGGCCACTGAGATCGCACGGGCGGATTTATCGCGCAATCGAGCTCTCGTCTCGCCCGGTAAGTCTCTGTGTGTGTGTGTGTGTCTGTCTGTCTCTCTCTCTCTCGTGGACGGAAACGCGCGCACTCGTCGAGAGACAAACATATCTCGTGTGCACGGGAGAGAAAAAAAGAGAGAAGAATCGGTGCGAGATCCCTGGATGAACCTTTCCCCGCGCCATTTTCGCGGTTTCCCCCGTAAATTCGATACGCAATAGATGCACCCGATGTAGAAACGCGATAAGGTGTATTTTTTGGAAGGCTAATTCGATTTAACTTGGCAGAGAATAAAACTCGGGATGAAATATTCCAATTCGTCGTCGTCGAAATGAAAAAGCTCAATGAGGCACACAAGCACTGCTCTCCTCTTTTTTTGTTTCTTTGGAAAAAACGCGGATTCAC
Organism: Cremastinae sp. A BG-2022a; assembly: GCA_030522545.1. Lineage (NCBI taxonomy): Eukaryota > Metazoa > Arthropoda > Insecta > Hymenoptera > Ichneumonidae > Cremastinae sp. A BG-2022a. Next base: position 6,118 of record JAPYYW010004721.1, read on the forward strand.
TTGCACACGTACCTAGGAGGCATTAGTTGAATAATTCGACGCGGTTAATCGTACACACGATGTACAACGGGGGACACACACACACACACACACAACACTGCTGCCCGCTCGCGTCGCTCATTACGTCGTCGAACGGTGCTGCTGCTGCTGCTGCTCGCGGGAGGGAGGGAGGGAGGGAGACGGGTAGAGGGTGAGGGAGCGAGACAGAGAATACGGTAGATCGTACTACAGCGCCGAATGGGTTATGGATCGGTGATTATGTATGTATTTTTCTTATTACTCCCGTATTCAGCTCCCTTTCTCCGGAGGAGTCTCTCCTCTCATTGCGCCGCGCGCAACTTTTCCTCGCGGTGCGATTTTAACGAGACTGTGCAAGATGTTCGCAGGAGTATAACGTAACATCGTTCGGATAATCAACGAGACGGGATTTCGTTCCCCCAAGTTCTCTCTTTTCTATGTACATTATTCGCACGTTCACTGCACACTGCCCCCTCCTCCCCGCCCCGACGAGGCGATTTCTCGATTTGTTTTTTGTTTTTCGACGGGAGCCGTGTCGCGATAATTCCTCGGCAAACGTACTCTAGGGCCAGATGGGAGAGACTGGACAACTTACGCTTCGAGCCCACGAAGAACACGAACAGTCTGCACGGAGCTATTTCGCTAGCGCGGAATAGGCGAAGCGTACGCTCGCGCGCTAGCCTCACTGTCCTATGCTATTCTCCCGAGCGTTCCTCCTCCCCTCACCGTTACAACGTGTATCGCAAGAATTATTTCTGTCTCGCTCCCACTCGCTAATCGCGAACGTCGCGCCGCAGTACCGGCGTCCAACCGAGTACGGCAGCACAGTCGCACTTGCTCCTTGACTGTGACCGGAGAAAGAGAGAGACGGAGGGATTTTGGGCGCATCGACGTCGCCACGTTCACGCTTGCTCCATTATACTACTCCTTACTCTCTTCTCATCGTTACTACTTTCTTCTCCTTCGGGGCGAACTTAAACTTATCGTACGAGCCCCTCAATTCGTTATCTAATTCAAAGAATTCCGGAATAACGGGCCAACCCCGCTGCTGCTGTCGTAACGAACTTTCGATAGGCTCCGATTTTTGCCAATATTTTTCGAATTATGCTCTTTCTTGAGAAATCAATAAGGCTCCAGTCGATTTTTCGAATATCAATTCGATCCCCCGTCAAAGGAAGTTTAATTTTCGCTCATCGTGCTAATTATTTCGGATGAAATAAGTTGAGATGATCAGTCTCATCGAGATCCGATATACGGAAATCCGTTATCTTCGGTCGGTATTACGCTAATTACGATAATCTCTTGGGGATTTGACTCGGGGCTCCATCTCCCAGCGATCTTGGCGGCCTCGTTGAGCCTCGTTCCAGAGCACTCGACGAATCTTTCGTTATTTTATTGCGTCGCGGATTTGTGCGCGTCGGGTGCGAGATCGCGTTCCCCGAGACTTCCCCCCTCCCTCCCCCGGGCTCTTCACGTACCCAACCGTATCGGGAATTATTGATCTGAGCGCGAGGATGAGAGGGAGATGGAAATAGCGTGCAAAGACAGGGAGCAATGCTGGCGCTCGCCGTCGCGCTGTGCCGGCGTCGCGACGCGGCTCTTCCCTCTAGCGCTCTTCACCCCTACTACGACTCGGAGCGAGTGCCCCGCCACCCGCCCGCGCACGACCATTCTTTTCTTGTACGCATTCCTACACAGAATTATTTCGTCCAATCAAAATTCTAGGTTCATCGAAAGTACGAAAACAATCGTAATATAAGACGCATAGAAAAACGGTGAGAATGATTTCCGTTATGAAACTATACATCATTTGTACTTTTAAAGAGCTACTGAGAGACAGACCCTGACAAAAGTCACTCCTTTTCATATTTTTCCTATAAATATGTAACTTTTTTTTTCTGCTATTCGTTGTTACATTAATTTATAATATTAACAGTGAGTCAAACTTTTGTTTATAATTAGGACAGATGTGGGAATCCATACGAAAATTTAAAAAACTGGATTGCACCTCGAATTATTATTATTTTTGTCATCTGCAGGAAATTTCTTAACAAATAGACACTTGAAGTCGATAAAAAAAAAATTTTCTAATAATTTTTTGAATTTTTGCAAGGGTCACGCTGCTGGGGTCTCGTAGACTCATGACTATTTCAATTTACGATATATTTCCTTTCTCTCTTGCTGAAATCAACTTTATTATGAGTGATTTTTAAAGATTTTTGCACAACGAAGCAAATGGCGCAAAAATTACGTCAATACATCATTTATTAAAAAAATTATGACGCCTTGAAGATTTTTGAAATAATGGAAAGGTATTCCTTGAAAAATTTGCAAAAATTTTTTATTTTTTATTTTTTGGTTTTAAGAGCCTGTTCAATTATAGAAATTTCCCGTAGATAGATCATGAAAATGCTACTTATTTCCGACGCAGTTCAAGAATTCATACTGAAAAATTTTTAAAACTGATTCAAAAGCCAGTTTTTCGGCTCATTCAATATATGAATTCTTGCATTTCACCCCGAATAATTATTATTTTCGTTATCTACGGGAAATTTTCGATCGAATAAGCTCTTCAAAAAAAAAAAAAACAATTTTAAGAAATTTGATGAGTCACACTGGGTCTCGCAAATTTCAATTACATTCCTTTCTCTTGACGAAATCAACGTTATTATGGATGATGTGGAAAGATTTTTGCAAAAAAAGTGAACGGCACAGGAATTACATTAATACATCAATTATTATTGAAAAAGTTATCACATCTGGAAGATTTTTGAAAAAATGGAAAGGGATATCTCTTTAAAAATTGAAAAAAAAAAAAAATTGATCCAAGCATCAGTTTTTTTGGCTTGTTCAATATAAAGAAAAAAAAACAAAATATAGGAATGTTAAATTTGACACGAAATTAACAAAATTCCGAAAATGAATATTCTCAAATGATTATTTAAAAAAAATTGCTCGTACATTATTGACAAGTTGGTCTGCAATCGTAAAAATGAAAATGTTCTTTTTATAATGCATAACGATAACAAAGATATAACAATGATAATGAAAAAAAAAGAAAATGTGGATGATTGGCAAAGTGTAGCAGCCCGCTCGCGTATTCGCATCTATTTATTAGGAATCAATTAAGAGGTTCGTCCAGCTTTATCCGGGGGAGCCTAATTGGCTGTCAGGGGCATCGAGGCATTATTGTCTGGGATTTGTGTGCACAGCATACGAGGCATTTCATCAGCGCCCGGAACATGCAACCTTGACCTTCTTAAATCGGAAGCGTTACTTTTTTTTGCTCGCCCTTCGGGACGCGCGAGAAACGCGCAAAAAAAAGAATGGACCACTTCCATCGCTCTGTTCGACCTCCGAATAAAGGTGCTGATACACTTGCGAGCGGTTCGCGAGCCGCTCGCATGTTAAAGCATAGGCGAGCCGTGCTCGCGTCGTCTGCAGGCAATGCTCCTAAGGTATAGGAGGCTCGCGAACCGCTCGCAAGTGTATCAGCGCCTTAAGAAACCAAAAGCCCCCAAGGGGGGAAGGGCCATCCTGTCTGTCTCTCTCACTCTTTTCCGCATGCGATTATCTCAACAAGAAACCCGCTCGAACGAGTTACAAAACTTTGTGTACTCACATCGCCCACGCAAAAAAGGTTTTCGTCCGCGCGTCGATATTTATTTAGCAAATTTTTGTTTCACCTTAACATATACATTGTATTATTGAATATTATTCAATTATTATTGAATACTATGGAATATCATTTCTTTGCACGATCTTTGAATTATTTCTCTTTATTTCGATATTTATATTAACCTACTCTACGCGCTTTATACTTAATACTTAACATTTTGGTACCTCATTTACTTTGTATTTCATTCTTGTACATATTTCATTCTTACTCTGTTGCATGCCTTGTACGCAAGAGCCTCGTACTCTGGTACAATAAAACAGTATCTATTTATTAATACTACTGCATTTATCTGAATAACTATTAACTGTCATAAAATGACCGAAACTGTAAATAAGCGTAAGAGATCAGCAGGCTGTATAGTATACAAGTCGAAGAAAAGGTCGCATTCTTTGGATTGGTGACTTTTCCGGAAAATGGGGAATATTTTTTTTCTCTTTTTTTTTCACCTTTATTGGATCACACACAACTAATGATGAAGCATTTTTCGGAAAAGTCACTGATCTAAAGAATTACCGAAGAAAATATAAAAGAATCATCTCATCATACTCATGCACGCATGTACACATCAATTTACACTAGAACGTAAACTCTATATTTTGTCCGAATAATATCTCCCAGGCTGGTTTCTTAAGGAGGTACTTGCATTAAGCGGTTTTAAATATAATTGTTTAAAATTTTGCATAAACGTTTCTTAGCATCGTGTGCAAGCGTGGGTAAAATTTGAAC
>JAPYYW010004722.1:0-10536 GCA_030522545.1 Cremastinae sp. A BG-2022a
ACAACATATGTGAAAACCGAATCGAAATATCAATTTTTCTGGCTGAAATGTTGAAAAATTCAAGTGTAACGCTTCAATTGGACGTCGCTGTATATGTACGCCCTCGCGTATAATCTCGATGTTGCTTCGATTTCATCCCTTTCCTGTTTTTCGCGCCCCAGCCCCCGCCCAGAGTCTCCAAATTTTCCCGTCCTATGACAAATCGGGCGAGAACAAGCGAAATTTATCCAGAAGCCCCCGAGGCTGGTTAACTTCGGAGCCGGGACGCGATGAAGAAAGTCTCATCAAAATTTTGTGGCAGCCACGTCGCGAGATAAAGAGCAAAAGGACCAAGGCGGTGTTCCGATGTCTCGGATGATGCATCTTTTCACAGCCCTTTAATTAAATCCTCCCCTCAAGAAACACTTTGCCGAAAGTAATTTAAAGCGTTCGCTTTAAAACTTTTTATCGGGAGTGAAAAAAAATCGCTCCCATTCGTAACAATTTTCGCGACATTATTCATCTTTCTCTCTCTCTCTCTCTCTTTTTTTTTGCTCAAGCGTAACATTGAGAATTGATGTACCTTATATTTTAGAGAGAGAGAGAGAGAGAGAGAGAGAGAGAGAGAGAGGGTGCCAAATAAATTGTCTGTTATTTATAATTAAGAAAAAAAAAACTGAGAAGGAGATTATATGCCGGGGAAAAATGTTTGTTTTCACCAGCGTTGGATTATATTTCACGAGGGAAATAATAGACGAAATAATGGTTTCCATCCGAGCGAGTCATTCGCATTCTTCTTACAGGAGAATCTTATCGGCGATCTTATCGCGAAAAGAGTCTCATCCAATGAATTTCTAATTCCGCGTGTTATGCTCATTTTATTCAAGTGATCGGGGGATTAGCCAACTTATCCGGAATCTTTCGACGCGGAGGAAACCCTTCGGAATGGACTCGAGGACATATGGTCGCTCGGGATTACGTCATTCGGCTTATCAGGTGAAATCGTACAAAATTATCCCGTCAATGAGCCCGGATGAGCGCTCCACGTGAAATTCGATCAAATTGAGAAATGAAAGTATTATATAATAAAATATTTGCTGTCACAAAACATACATTCATCGTTCACAAAAAAAAAAAATATTGACTGACAGGGAACTCTCCTCGATAATTTTTTCGTCGGTAAAACAAGCGGAAAAAAAACAATATTTACCTAAAAATTAACGAGTGAGGATCATCGTGGGACGGGAAAAGCTCCGAGTAATAAAGCGTTGATTGAGCGAACCGCGGCAAAAGTGTAATTCGATATTCGATAGGGAGAGAAATATAATAGAATCGATGGGCCCGGATTTCCGTAATTATATATATAGGAGAGTTAGAAAAAGAGAGAGAAAAAAACGAACGTAAGGGTAACGAGGGTCAATTTTCCAATTCTTGCCAACCTAGAAAATTAATAGGAATGTTTCTCTCCATCACGCTCGTCAGTACTTTTCCGTTTTCCTCCTCCCCCTTTGTCCCTTTTTTGTCATACGAATAACGTCAAAACCTACCAATTACTCGTTCGATCGACCATCGGGGATTCACAGAATCCTGATGGAGAATGATGAATTTAACGAGACTGCGCATATACGAGGTGAATTCAATGCCGCGGTAAATCCATCGAGTCAATGAATCACGTATCCGGTGTAGGGAATGATATGGTTTCGGACCAATGATAAACTGTACTTTTTTTTCATTTTTTTTTAGTTTTAGTCCATTAATGCGTCAAAAACGATTTTTTAAGAATAATTTTGTACTAAGAATAATATAGAAAAACTTTTTTTTAAGGAAAGGACCATTTTAGTATTTCATTTAGTGTTTTTTAATTTATTTTTCATCGATACATCATGTGAATGATTATTTACTTTAGCTTTTATTCTTTTCCAGAAAGTGATTCTTATATTGTTTGTTTTTTTATTTCTATTTCTATATTTTATGATAAATTATAACAAATAAATAAATAACCGTAAACAAGAATAGAATATTTTTTCTAAAAGCTGAAAATAAATGATAAAAATGATATTGTGGACAATACGTATAGTATGTATTTCTGACGACCAAAATATATATAATAGTTGAAATCGTATGGCGATGAAGTGGAAAAAGATGAAGGCGTTGGGCATCCATTTTTCATAAATGGAGCTCATGCGAGAGATTATTTTAGGAAATTATGAGAATAAAAAGGATGACGAGAAAAAAGAAAATAAAAGGGAAGCAACGCGATAGAAAAGAATAAGATCCGAAGAGAGAATTTCTGAGAGCGAGAAAATAAGCCAGTCTCCGCCGATGAGGAGAGCGAGTGGAGAAAAAAAAAGCTATAAACAATAAGAGGATCAGCGTCATCCGTGAAGAGTTCTCTGAACGGCAAAGCCGGTTATGCCGGGAGATTGGCTTCTCCCTTGCCAAACAATCCTGCGCCGGTGAGCGCGAGGAGAGGGCGAACACGCCGGGGGAATCGTATGAGTTTTACCGATAAGCAAAATCGTATAATACAGAGAGAAAATGTTTCGATACAAAGACTCCGGAGATATACTTCTCCCATTTTCGCGCAATAATCTCGGGGTGGAAAGACGGAAATTCGCCGATCGCTGGAGAAAATATGGATTTTGGAAAATGTATTACGCGCCCCCTTACCCAACGTCGCTGCGCTTTGCGACATCTGGAACTTGCACCTCGTGCCAAGTCGTAAAAAAAAAATGTTATCACGAAAATACTCATTTGGAGTCCACCATATTTTCCTAACAACGCAAACTTTGTATCTCCATCTTTAGCTTCTTTCAAAATTCTCGCGCTAAAAAAGTTCTCACTTTTATGCATAGAGTTTATTTTTTTTCTCTTGCACATATTCGTGAGAAATTATGTTTTATAGGTATTTAAGTACTCACGTATTTAAAATTAACGTTTAACAGATGTATACTTAATTTAATATATTTTTCAGTGTAATTCGTGTTATTACCTTGTGACGGAACTCGCGACCGGTGGCGATTTGTACACTCACATAAAGAAGCAGCCGTCGGGGCACCTGGACGAGAGGACAGCGAAATGTTACGGGAGGCAATTAGTCTCCGCCTTGAGCCACATTCACCATCGAGGGATCGTTCACCGGTAATTTTCCACTCATTTTAACAAATTTAAATGAATCTAAAACAAAATAAACAATAGAAATACATTAGAAAGGATTAGTCGTGGCTTTATGTGAGCATTTTTTTACGATACTTATTCAATTACCAGGAATAAAAATTAAAGTTCAATTAGACATTTTTACTATGTAGACATATCGTAAAAATATATGAATTTTATTACTGCACATTTGTCATCGGGGGTATAAAAAGATTTTAAAAATTTGAATTTTTTTTGCCAATCAGAATCGCGAAAAAAACAATGACAAAACGACCAAAAGTTCACGTGCATCAGCCATCAACTTTATGAAGTTCGTTTTATTAAAAGCTGAAAGAATGATAGAACAACGTCGAAAAAAATATAGCTCCGAAGACGAATTTCAAAGTCGGATTATTAAAAAAACTGGTGAATTATTAAAAGAGACTGGGAAATATAGAGGAAGGTAACGATGGGATTAAGAGAAGGAGAACGAGGGTTGAAGATCATTTTGTTCTTGTATTAAAATTCGATGAAAGTTTACTGGGTCGCAAATGGTCTCGCGTTAGCATCCTGCTTTCGCGGAGGACAAAGCAGAGCGCGGAGGGACCTCGAATAAGAAGAAAGGAAGAGACAAGGGGGTGAAACGACGCGGGCTCCTTTCCCACCCCCGCCTCGAGCTTCGACGAGCGTTCCATTCGAATCTGACAGATAATAAAGGCAACACGTGACGCTCGATTCCGCGTGTGACGTAACGAGTGAAATGGAGCGAAAATGCCACAGATATATATATATATATTCTGAATATATTAAAGACCGAAAACTTTATAACACGCGTGTTTTTTTTTCCACCGATGCACGCGCGACGTCAAAAGTTGAAAATCTCAATTTCAGCGCTGATGTTGATAGATCGTTTCGGCATTCGTCCTTCGACGCGGGATCCGCGCATATAATACACCGGGCAACGTTTTTTAGGGGTGAAAGAATCTTGGGGCGTCACGGAACGGGGAATAAGACTTCGATGTTTCTCCTTTGTGTCGTCGGAGATTAAAGAGCGCGAAAGTTTCTGCCGAAATAAAAATAAGACACATATTTTGAATATTCGCAGAAATCGGATGAAATTAATAAATAATCGGCGAGCAACATATATAATATTTAATTATTATCGTCGATTTCGTTCGAAAATTTTCCACGTGTGGTTTCCCGACACACTTTTCCCTTCGGTTTAGCCCCCCGCCTCGTCGGCTTTTCCGGGCCCGCGCGGTGATACGTCAGCATTCGCGAAATTACGGAAGAATCCCCTCTAATCCAGGTCGTACGTTACTCGCGTGATTTTGTCCCTCGGACGGAAAAAAAAATCGAACAACAGCGGAGTGCAAGCGGAGACAAGATTTAATAGCGCGGACGTCGGGCATTTTATTAATTAGTCCGGCGGAGGACGACTTATTTTCACGATGAGCCTCCTTGGCCGCCCTTTTCCCTCCGCAATTCGATCGGTGCAATCCTCGAATGAATCACCCGGCCGCGACCCTTGTCCGGCGAACACGTGTGTCGCGCGCTCGCTCGATTCCTCTCGAATCGCTCCACTCGATTCCGCAAGAATCAGCAGAATATAAATTAAATTCTGAAAAAGTTCCACGAAACGAAAAAATAACGACGATTAAATTCGAAATATTCTGCTGATTGCGATATATTTTATTATTATTCTTTTTTTTTCGCCATATCTCCTGAAATTCCTGGAAATTCGCGAGAAAATTGTGCGCGGCTCGTCGCGAAAGCTTTTATTGTTACTTGGTTTTCTGCCAATCCAATTTCGGCGATATCGAAAGTTGCGCCGAAAATGGAGCTCTCTCGTACATATAGTTTTTATTATTCCTGTATTTCATTTAACGTATGGAATGAGAAAAAAAGCAGGATATTCGTCGTCAATCTTTTACCGCGGAGCCTTCGGTGGAATTAATTCTCTCTCTTTGCGTTCCCTATTCGGGAGAGAGCGGGAAAGTGTATTTTTCCTTGATGCAGATATACGAAAAAATGAGATACCAGGGAGAAAAAAACGCTTATATTTTTGTTGATGGTCGAGCCAGTGATTTGTGGTTGTTGAGAGGTAATCGAGCTTGCGAGATACGATTCAACGCGGACGAGTGTGACGAGGAACGAAAGGAAGCATGAAATTGGACTCTCCTGCTGGCATTTTTCGATCTCGTTCTCCTATCGTTCATCCCAAATTGTCGAGAGAAATATCCATTGTCCCATGTCCGATGAACCCTCGTTTCTTTCAATCCTGCCTAAAAAATTTCTCCTCCGTCAACCGTACATTTTTTATCAGTGCATCGCAAATTTACGGAACGTGTCCATTATTTATTTATGTCACAAAAATATATATTCTAAAGTATACTCTGTATGATTGTGACAAGAAAAGACCACGCGTGTATTGTATAATGTAAGAAAAGCTCATCGTTTAATTTTTCATTAAAAAACAAAATATAATAAATTTCCCTATAAAATAAACTTTACTATTTCAATGATTGAACTACCTTGTCAAATACTGATGGAAAATTTTTTGAAAATTTTGTATTTTGTTCTTTGGAAATAATTTCATCACAGGTTTTGGTTATAACCTTTTTAAGTATATTTTCTACCAGGATATTTCCTTGTCGAGATAAAATTTTTTTTTCGAGCCATTTTTTTTTTCGGAAAATCGACGTGTGCGAGAAAAGCGTTTCCCATAAGGGAAACATATATTTTCCATTAGGAATCCGTCGAGGCCAATGAGAGTCTGTCAATCCCATTGTACGTTAGGACGGAGTAACCCCTTGGCAGTATTTCACGCGACTCCACCCACGGAAAAGTCGCACGAGGAAGCGAGTGCACCCTCGTGCGCGGAAACGGCGTCTCATCCGTGGCGAAAGTATGGAAAAGCTCTCCCCGACTGTCATCCCGTCCGGAATCGTTGGGTGGAAGAGCAACAGCCCTTCTTCCCTGGAAACAAGTCCCCGAGCGCTTCCTCACTGATCGATCGACCGATGATTGCAATTATCGTTGCGAGAAATAACCAGACCGCCGATCTAAACCCTTCCGGAACTCTTTTTAATTACGAATCATCTCCGAAGCGTTTTTCCGATCCTCTCAGCCCTGGGGTAAAGGATCGAAGCCCATCGATAATTCCCCGACAGAAATTCTCCATGTTTTATATTCTACTTTCTACTATATTTTCACGCGATCCTTATATTTTTCCCTTCGCTCTTTTTTGAAATTCTCAGTATTCGCGATAACAAACGCGTTTTTATTGTACACGAGCTTTTTCTTTTTTCCCTGCTTTTAGAAATATTGATGTGCAACGTGATAATTTTTTCTTCGTGTGTAAATTCATTTTCGCGCCATAGTATAATGTTTATTGTTTAGTTTAAATATTGAGCTACATTATGGACAATTGTTTTACTTGAAAAATACGAAATAATTTATGGATCATTATGAACTGCAATTATTATTATATACAAAAATAATAAATTTTCTAATCACATATTAAATAATTTGCAGAAAAAAGTTTGTTGTTTCAAAAAAAGCAACGAGGGAATAGATTAATAAAAAATAAGTTGATTATAGACAATTTTGGAAATATAAAAGGAAAAACATTGCATACTTATTCCTGAATAATATAGTTTTATTCCTGAATAATTCAGTTTATGCATTTAAGATTTAATTAAGCAAATTTAATTAAATAAATTTTTGTTATTTTAACTATAAAATATAAGCAAAATTATTCAAAATGCGAACAATATCTGATATTTTAAAAGAGAAAGTGAATTATTGTCGATCCGGCACATTATGGAACGACCCCTTGAAATTTTTAAAATTCATAAAAAAAAATTGAACTCTCGTTCGGAAAGTTCCCCCAAGGAATAAAAAATCTTGCAGTGCCGAGTTCCACTTGAGAAATAATTGCGTCTATCAGTTAACTTCGGGGGTGCTTTTTTCCACGACGGAGACGGAAAAAATGATCTCTCTCCTACTTTTTCGGAGGAAAAATAGTTGTTCATCAATAACGGGGACGGCGGGTGATCCGGGCCGTGAAATAAATGCCATAAAATTTAATGACCGCGATCAAGCATCTCTCGACTCGAAAGCTCGCATCAACGTGTGCTTTTTCCACTCGGCACCGCGCGGAGTAAATAATGCGGAGAGATGCACGCGATCGTTGGCAAATTGTATGAAGGGAGAAATGAGAGAAGAAAAAAGGGTTTGTTGAATAATTGCGGGATGAATAAGTGCGCCACCCTTTGTTGTTGTTCGTGAAATAAAAAAAAAGAGAGAGAGAAAGAGAGAGGAAAATAATCGATGCGGAGAGCCTTGGGCCTCCATTTTCCAATGGCATCGCCGGATTATTTCGAGCGGGGATAAAACCATTTATCGCGTGCAACAGCGATATTAAAAAACAAGAAAAAATGAGCCGTCCGAAAGTTCGTTAATGACGAGGGGTGGAAAATGAGAGAGAGAGCGACCGGAAGGAGAAAAATTGGAGCCCGAAAGGATTCAATTTTCTTTCGATTCGAGGATAAGTGATGAATTGTGTGAAATAAAATAATGGCTCCGGCAGAGAGAAGATAGAGCGGAATCAATCATCAGTTTGAAATGAAAACGATAACGAATTTAGTCCGTGCGCGCGCGCGGATGATATCCGCGAAAAAAAGAAGAATAAGAAAATAACCATCAGAGCGGAATAAGGAGCGAGCGGGCGATCAATCCTTGGAGGACCTCCCGGTGGAAAAACCGTGTGAACCTGACCGCTGCATATCGTGTGTGCAACGTGACGATTCGAGAAACGGGAACGAAGACTCCCGGCGGATGAGTTAAAGATTGATCGGTAGCCGCGCGGCGATTCGTTAACGCGCGTTTCACGGACTGTTGCGAATCGATGCACGATATATCTCGATTCGTGGGAATAAGCTCCAAAATTCGAAGCCTCTTCACGGAAAATCGAGGAAAAATATTGGAAAAGAAAAAAAAATTTACCGATTTTATATATTTGCTCGTTTCAAAAATGTTCTCGTGCATAATATTTTCCCGAGGGCGAATTTGTTCGCGAGAGAGCCGTGCGCGAATAAGGCAAGAATCGATATTCTCGCGAATAAGCCTCTAGAACACCCTCCGCTTTAATATCGATCGGCGGTCGGTGGCATCAACCTGTCTGGTGTGTATTCCGCTGTAAATTGACCCTCAAGAACTTTTAACGGTTATCCAATGTCGACCCCTGGATGAAAAAAAAAATCACGATCCAAGGGTCGCCGGCGGTCCGGCAGGAGGAATTTTCGGTTGACCTTGGGAGCGAATCTCGTCGGAGCAGAAAAATTATAATATTTCGGGCAGCAGGAGAGGGAGCGCAGAACGAGGGTGGAAAAAACCGCACGGAAGTGCGGTATATATATCGGGGTCGACCGGCCGACGGCAGGACGATGAGCAGAGAGCGAGTAGAGAGTCTCTATCATTCATGGCTAGCTGACTCCGCGGGTTAAATGACACTCTCTCTTCTTCCTTATTGAAAACTCCCTCGCCCTTTTTTTTCCCGATAGGGTGACCTTCCCCCAATTTTTTCAGCGCCATTCTCGTCTCCACGCTCCGGCGAAATCTCTTCGCCGGATTTCCGGTTTCAGAGCAGGAGCTTCTGACGCTGTCCCGCGCGCATCACCTACCCCCGGCGGCGCCCCGAGAACAAACGCGCGGACGAGCCGGATTAAAAAAATGGCGAAAGTATGCCACTGTGACACGTTTTTATCGCGTCCCACTCCGCGCTCCGGCCACCCTCTCGGTGATCGAGGGATCGAGGGAAAATCGCGCTGGCGGGGGAAAAGAAATTTAGTCGTTTCGAGCTTTCTCCGCGCGCTCTTTTTTTTTATTTTTTATTTATCGGTACCTATATCTATTCCGGTTGGCCGCGTGACGCGCGCACTTTTCTTTCCCCCCCGACTTTGCCAGCCTCTAATTTAGAGACACACACTCGATATAGACGCGGCAAAACTCCGCCGCGCGCGCTATCGCTTTTCTATTTTTTTTTATTCCGTGCATCAGGCGTCATTGACCCCCGTCGGTCGTCGGCGAAACGGAGAATTCAGGGAGGGAGATAGCGCGGCCAGCACTTAATGCGAGGGTAACATAATTGTATAGAAAAGACGTGGACGACGGTGATATGAAGGAAGCCCAGGGAAGAAGTACGTGGCGCTGGATTTCATATTCATGATTGCCTGTCTGGAATAGCGGATGCTCCGGGAAGAAAAGTTCCGGAAGGGGAGAGCGAGGAAGGAGCGAGACAAGAACAGAGCGCTTTCGTCGCATTTTCTATACATCGCGCTACAATAATGAAACTTTTCATACGAGAGAAGAAAAAAAAGGCGTAATGATACGGTTTTGTAGGAAATACCGTGCCGCAGATGTGCCACTGCCTCGAACTTTTTGACACGGAATGGCCGCTACGCGCTCACGATACGGCTGCCAACTTTTTCCCTAATTTTGCAATTTCTCCGATTTGTCATTCTTTATTCATTGCGAGATTCAATAAAATTAGTACTGAGAATACGTTCATGGGAATCGTTTGTGATTCAACGAGACTCAAATTGAGAAAATGTATATAAGTGATGTATACTTATGATTACTATATATGTGTATAGAAACTTTATTATTACGTATAAGGATGGAATGATTTGAAAAACGATCATATAAGCAGTGGCTACATTATTTCTTTAAAATTTTAGTGCGAAATAATATTTTAAGGTAGTACGTCCACAAACGAGTTGACATTTGACATATATGTTATTTAACACATTATCCAATCATCTGTGCAATTTGAATAAGTTTGACCGCCCCAAACCTGAGATATTTATTGTCAAAAATGACTATTTTCTGCAGTCCCCCATAAAAGCACGTTTTAAATATTGCTATCTTCAATCCTAAATATCTTAAAATCTAGACGGTGAACCTTCTTGAAATTTAACACAGCATTTTATTGTACTTCAAAGAAGCTTCCTCAAATTAAAAAAAATCCTAATATTATGATTTTTTTAATTTTCATACGTACGTAACAAGTACAGGTAACCTTGGATGACGTTGAATTTTGAGTATGTTGTTCTTGAAACAATTTGCAACAACTTTTCTTAATTGACTTAAGCTCAAAAATCATATGGTACGGAGATAAATTGAAATAAAAACTTTTGATTTTACTGTCATGGAACTATACCTTAAGGACGTTCCCAAAAAAATTAGTTTTCTTACAATTCTTCTGTAACTTTGAATACACATAGGTGAAAGTACCTTGTATACGTAGAATTTTAGTTAAATAGTCCTTGCGGTACTAAATTTGTAGATATTGACGATTAAAATTTATGTATTTAACATGTAAACCCTATCCTAATGGGGGTGAAAGCGAACGTTTTA